>JAQQZZ010105366.1:6195-31236 GCA_030265115.1 Mopalia vespertina
TCTTACTGGAATACTGGGTATCAAGTGTTTTTAGAGAGGAGTATAGGTCTTACTGGAATACTGGGTATCAAGTGTTTAGAGAGGAGTATAGGTCTTACTGGAATACTGGGTATCAAGTGTTTTTAGAGAGGAGTATAGGTCTTACTGGAATACTGGGTATCAAGTGTTTAGAGAGGAGTATAGGCCTCACTGGAATACTGGGTATCAAGTGTTTTTAGACACTTAACCTGGTTCCCAATTGAAACCCAGAGGGTACAACGCTTTTTTAATGGAGTTTTAATCCATTAAGATCTTCTTTGTAGGCCTTTCTGTTTGATTCTCTACATAGTGAATAATTGGTGTTTGAGTGTAACTCAACTGATTGTTGGTTCTATTACAAAGGGGATATTTGGTTTCACCAACATATCGTTTCTGACACTTCGTACAAGTGGTGAGGTGTACCAAATGTTCAGAATCTCAGTTCAAAATGACTACCAAATATCACAAACATTTATGTCTTATCAGGTAAGGATCTACCTGATAATATTGAACGGTGGGTGTGTGTGTTTTTTTAAAAGGAGCGGATTCCTGAGCGAGGCCTTAACTATAACCGAAGATTTCGAATTTATTTCAGCGAAGAATTCTCACACTAAATCATCTTTGTTTGAGGTATCGAGAGTGCTGGAATTCCTGTGATACCTTGTTATTTAACAATTCCTTTGAAGGTGTGTGGCTGATGAAATGATTTAGCTTGAAGTAGCTGATGGATATATGTAGGTTTTAACAAAACCTGGAACTCCAAATTCTACTGTATCTGAATTAAGGTCATTGTACACCGTCACATTTTTAAAATCTATAGTATGCAGGCTGAAAGTGGGCTGAAGATTAAAGTTAGAGTCATGCTGATTCAGAATCGCAATAAAGATAGCACAGCCATCTCTGGAATGATGTCAGAGAATAAATGTATCATCCGAATATCGAAGATATAATAATGGTTTTTTAGCACACTTTTCAATGGCTTTTTTTTTTGCCCACTCTGCCATAAATAAACACATGTAGAAATATACTTGTTCAGTGTGTAAGCTTCCTTTCAACATGATGTTAAAGTCGCCGTTTTGTTGAGGAACTGATGTATCTTTAAAATTAAATGAAGAAAGCCTTGAATGCTGGTCGCAAATCACTGGTCTTCTTCCCATTAGAGTCCTTGACGAGTAGGCTACATGACTTGATGAATATATCATATAGTCTTATAACTCGGTGTCTTACATTTATGATTTGGTCATGCGGTAAAATGTGGCATCAGATTCGAGGTAGTGATGTAGCCCTACCAATGAAGGTCATGGCCTTAACTACTTCGGCTTGGACCAACGAACTTCGGTCAGACTGGTAATTATATGACGTCTGCAGGTTAGTACCCAGTGCTGCTTTATTAATTATGTCAACTTAATAATTGCCATTACACAAAACAGTTAGGATGTTTTGACGAGGTTTATAGTGAGGAATCGTATTGATCTCAGTCTCTATCCCTATTGGACTACTGTGGGGCTGTAAAACTTAGTATAGGCCTCGCAAAAAGGCATAATTAAATACAATTGGTGGGATGTCCGCAAAACCCAAAGTCTTGTTCATATACAAGATACATAGTATTCAATTTGCACAAGTTGGGGTGGTTTTCAGTAAAGTTTCGTTGTAAAAGAACAGAAGGAACAACAAACACAAATAATTTTGATTGAATTATGGCCGCAGCTGTTACTCACCAAATACACTTGAGGATACCGACGTGCCCACTTATCAGGTATTGGGCATTCCTCCAAATCAAATAAATCAATTCAAATGAAGTAAACCGACACTGGGAAGCAGACATCTGCCAAGTAACAGTTATTAACAATGGATGGTTGAGATTACTAACCGTAACTTGGTTCACAATTTGTTAACTTGAAATCTGCGATCTTTCCAAGACCGCAAGTAGAGATAAAGGGGAAGATAACTCTTCCTCCATAAGGGAGGTAATCGTAGGAGACGAACAATTGGCGGGTATTCAAATGTGAATTAACTCAACCAACTCCGTTTGCCTTTCACAACCTGATTTATGAGATACTCCATAAATCCTATTAATGTTTAGGCTAAAATCCTACAAATGACCGGATCGGAGTATAACTGGATTGTTTTTGTGGATGACATCAGTCTCAATACTGCCAATGAGTTATTCCGATCCTTGGCAATCGGCAACATGCTGTTAGTCAGACGTTCCAGAAGCTACGAATCGGTGTGTTCAGGAAGCATGCAGTGGGACGTGTGTCGTGAAAAGTACTCTGTAAGTATGCAGAAGACATTTAACGATAATCTGTGTCAAGCACGTTTTTCTATTACAATATGTTGCAAACAGATTTTACAAATGTAGCATTTTTCACGCTTATCTCATTATTAAAGAAAAATCTGACAATTTATTTAATAATAAAAACGGATTATTATTAAAGATTTATATTTTTGAGATTGTGCCCTCATAAAAGACTATTCAACACACATACTTAAGAAATCGGCGACATAGTTTACTATATAGCTATGAAGTTGAATATCTTTTTTGTTAGATATTTGCAGCTAGTTTGGCTGAAGCGGCCTTGTATTACCACTATGCTGTCGAGAAGAACCCTCCGCTCAACATGTCCCATTACGTACACAATGTAAAGTGTTTCTCCAAAGTACACCAACCGTTTTCTTGGGGATCTGCTTTGCTCCAGCGACTACAAGAGGTAAAACTTTATCACATAATGTAAAAAAAAAGACAGAACATGACTTTTTAAGTCGGATTAAGTGACTTATTTTATCTCTGCTAAATATGGCTTCTGATCAATGCGAGTTGAAACGTTACAATCTATTGTCAACACATTAGCGAATATATGTAGCCTCTCACACTAAAGAGTCTTGTTCGTTTAATTACTTATTTCTTACAGCCCATTTGAAACAAATTGATTACCTGTAGTTATCTGACTGACCGGTCAAGGGATGTTCATTTACTTATCTTTTAGGCTTCGTTTTTAGATAAAATGAATGTGGTGTATGTTATTGTGTGTTTATGATAATACAATATTTCCTGTCGTCTATTTTGAAGACGTCATTATCCGGGTTTACAAACATGCAAGGGTTTAACCACCGAGGGTTTCCCCGAGTTGTTGAGTATGGTCTGTTTGGCGTGAAGTATGACAAGGCTAATGGGTCTATAGAATCTGTGGGTAGCTGGCGAAATGACATGGGCCTAAAGCTGACTGACGGAATTCTCTTCACCAATAGATTCCAAAATTTCGGAAACAGTCGGATTTTTATTGCAGCTAAACAGGTATGAGTTAATTTTGTTTGCTTGTATTTGTACTTTCGGCTACAAATAAAACGAGCATTCCATTGAGCATCCCCTCTCCCTCAAAAAGTATAAATATTGTGTATTGATTCAATATTTCATAACTATGTATATATTTTGAATATATGAAGAGAGAAAAATTTGCTTGCCTCCACCGGGATTCGAACCCGGGACCTTTATATCTGATTATTTGTAAATAGAATATACCGTTACCTGACAGTTTTATGTGCATATCTACCTACAGTAGAACATATCTTTCTCGAATTAAATAAAATGACTGGCTCGATGATTGTAGATAGATAACGTGGAGTTAGATTAGTATTCTTATCACTGATTCACTAGGATATAAACAATATGTAGATGATTCGCATATTACCACAAAACAACAATCGAGTTTTAAAAAAGTATCCGTAGTTTTATTCAAGGCCTTACCCAGTATTACAGCAACAGCACGTGATTATTCCATGCTTAAACTGCATCGGGTGATACTAATACATTCTGTTTTATTTTGAAAACAGGAGAGACCATTTGTGGAGAAGCAGGTACATGATAACAAGACTGTATACAAGGGATTTGTGTTTGAAATCCTTGATGAACTAGCCTCTAGACTTCAGTTCACGTGAGTTGTAAGCCTATGTGCGTTTGTTCACACTAAAACAAATACATGTTTTATTTATAGATTTTGATACTTAAGGCATTTTTCTTGCATAAGCTATCTTTATTGTTTCAACAAAGAATCGGAAATCATGAAAAGCTACATTTTATTGTACCAGAAAATATATTATTGTCAGTATGAATGTTTTCGTCTACGTCAGCCTTCTTGTCATTTAATCAAAATTATAAAACTTTAGTAGATTGCTTGGTAACATTGGTGATTCCGATGTACCACGAAGATGCACTAATACAGCTTTATGTACTTTGATTATATGCTACACCATTTAATACAAGAAAGTGCAAAAGTTAATCAAACTGGGATTTATCATGTTTAAATATCGATAATGGCAATAGTAAAATCATTGTTGTGTAGGTATGAAGTATTGGAATCGACAGACTCCAGCTATGGTTCTGTAGATGAGGAAGGTGTATGGAACGGAATGGTGGGAAGAGTGGTTAAAAATGTAAGTAAAAATGTAATGCCAGCAGTATAGAACTGAGCGTGCTATTTAGTGCATAGACATCTGGGGCCAGTTGCTCGAAAGACGATAAGCCGCTAACACAAAATTAAATCGCTAATGCCGGGTTAGAGATAGACCTTCAAAATGGCATGACGTCATCCAATAGCGGATTAAATTTTATAGCGCTTCGAGCAACCGGTCCAAGTTGTTTTTCCTTCTTTCTAAACAAACGCTTTATGTAACAATGTAAACATGTGATAAAAAAGGATAAAATGATCTTCTTGAGAAAAAGAAACTAAATCCAACAAATTTCACATTCTTGGTCTTCATTTTTTCAATTGCAAAAACACAAAAGGTATTCAAATTTACCATTCTCTTTACACAACGTATAATAAGTGTATCAGCCAGAAGATCACAGCCTGACACTTATTCCTGAATTTTACCACGCGAACTGTTTACAACAAAACTCAACTTTCATAACTATTTTGTTCCGCATATTCACAGCACATAATATGAACACTTAACCTGGGTATGAGTCAAACTATAACTGTTATACACGGGCTGATTTAATACCTATCTCAGTAGTACCAGTAACCTCATTAAATTCAGAGTATATTACATTTAGATATCGGAAGATAGGAGAAGTTGATACAATTTCAAACTGACATAGAATACTTTATAGTTAATTTTTGCAATGTGTGAAAAGAAAGATCTGACGTCTGTTTTAAGCTTGATGACTTCGATAAAGTTTCTTCCAGCGTTTAATTTAATTTCTATAGTTCAAGATTTATTAGCTGAAGTTCAGACTGTACCGGGATGAGAACTCTGAGACATTGTGCTCAGTCTATATATCATGAAACCGATCTAACCTACTGCCGGAGTCATATGAGAGTAGAGATATTTCTTTGAAATAAATTTCGGTAATTTTTAAAGATGTGCTTTTATCTGTGTTTGATATTTAATTTTGTAAATGCATAGGACACAGGTCAACAAAGATTTGAGATATAAAATCGTGATATTCTTAATATCAAATTTAAGGAAGTATCTATGGCGGTTGGACCATTTGCCATTACATCTTCACGCGAGTTAGTTGTCGACTTTACAACACCATTCTGGGAGGATAGTTTCGCCATCTTGACGCTTAAGTCTCAGAGTGACACAGGGAAACTCTTCCAGATGATGCGTCCCTTCACCACTGATGTTTGGATATCTATTGCCGGCGCACTGGTGGTGGTTGCCCTGGTGAGCTTTCTGTCCAGCTATTACTCTCCCTACACAGAATGGCGAAGAGAAAGTACACACGTCAGTAAGAAAGAAGCAAGCCTAAAAGAAAACTTCTGGATCATATACAGTTCTGTCATAGAACAAGGTCTGTCTCATAAATGCGCTTATACATATATGCATAATCGGGGATCAAAATCAAGCCAAATAAAATTCGCTGGTAATATTTTAACCGTAATAAATAATTATATTTTCACTTCCCTTTGGTGCCATGTTGGCTAAACACTGTTGTCACCTTTTGGAAAAAGCATTATTATGTTTATAATATTTAAAATTTTAATAACTATTTTTATTAGTATCCATTCAGAATGATACTTTGATTTGTTGTTTGCTTTAAGACTGTTCTTGTTCATGTCTACACTTTGTTTCGACTCTTCATATTCTTCGTTTCCTTTAAGGCACAACGTAAACTATGTGTTATTGAATTCATATCTTTTAGGTCCTCAGTTTCACCCGTCTGGTATATCTTCGCGATGTATTCTGGGATTTTGGTGGCTCTTTACAATTCTCATTGTTTCCACATACACTGCTAACCTGGCTGCTTTTCTTACTGTGGTAGACGATTCCTCCTCTATAAACAACCTAAACGAATTAGTAGATACGGATGATATGGGAATCCTCGTCCAAGATGGAGGTAATGCACTGACAGTTTTTAAGGTATGCGTACACTTTCATTACACTATATAACTTTCAGATATTTTTCACTTTTACTGACTTTTCAGTAATAGCCAAATTACAGAACGTATCGATATTGCCACATTTTTTGATATTACATTGGTTTGTAAGTCTTTCGATATTGTAAATTATAGTGGCATTAGTGGTTAAAGAAGAAACCTGTGTAACTGTTACATTAAACATGTTTTTATTATGCTCCGACAAAGCAACTTTTAAGTTTCCCCATTTTTTTTAAAACCAAAGCTTAATTATGTGTACGAAACAATTGTACGACTTGTACTTTATTTTTTTCAGAGTTCCAAAAACCAATTATATCAACGAGTATGGAGCAAAATTGTGGAATCCCCTACCGTTGTTGGAATCGAAGATGCTCTGGATTACGTGAAGACTGGGAAGTATGCCTTTGTTGGAATGCGCTCAATCCTAACTCACTTTGCCGCAGAGAGTTGCGGAGAGTTTGCCGTCTCGAAAGAGTCTTTTAACTCCGGTACTTTTGGGTTTGCGATGCCTGACAATGCCCCTTTCAAAGAACTCGTCAGTTTCAAGTAAGTAACATAAGTAGGTTATTCGGGTTAGCATTATGCCCACTGATGAGTTTATATAAGTAGTGTAAAGTTACGACTCCAATAAACGATACACATGTATACATTGTGATTCAATATTTCGGTGTATTTTAAACCCTTCATGACAATGGTTTTAAACTAACTTATAGAGCTGTTTTTTTTAAACTCGTGACAGTATCTCTCCGAACCGTTATTGAATATTCGTGACTTCTTGACACCATCGTTCCTGCAAAAAAATGCTTTTAATAAAATGTGTTAACGTCACATTGGATTAATTCTACCGTTTTAATTTTGTCTCCGTTTGCTGCTGATATCCGAATTTCAAAATTATGGAGCATGTCCTGTGACTTTCTTTGAATATAATCACCGTGTTATTCTGAATGTGTATAACCTTCTACAGACACTTAGTATGCTCGCACTTCACAGGTGAATGTAGGTGTACTTGTAATTCAATCATCGGTGTTTAGATTCCATTGAAACAAAGTTACGTACGATGAACTATTCTATTTCACAACAAGATAAGCATAGTCGACAAAATGGACAACTTAACTTATATCTATAAACGTATAAAGCATGTTTGATTCTTTTCCAGCATTATGAAGATGCTTGAAGGAGGCTTGGTTGATAACTGGCAACACAGATGGTGGCCAAAAGTCTATAACTGTTCCGGTGAAACAAATGGTCGAACTGGCTCAGCTACGAGTCTTCAGTTAGACAGTCTTGGAGGTTTGTTCATCGTGTACTGTGTCATTACTGCGGCTGGGTTTGTGTCACTTCTCCTGGAAATTGCCATTCGGAGGGGCTGTCCTAAAAAGCCGGTTAAAGAATAACATACATGTGTTCAGTTGACAATTACTTCCCCTCGATATGTAGGAAGTGGCGGTTGGCCCCGCTATTTACATTATTATGAACAGTTTAGTATTCTTTCTTCGTATTCCGAGTCAGAATATCCTCTCATCTTCTGTTCGTTTAAGCACAATCTTGTAAGAATAACTCCCTTGTACATTTTGTTTGACCAATAAAAGTTTTCAAGTTGATGTTGATTTTCGTATGATATTTCTGATAACTGTAAAAACATTTGATATTGGTACCTTACATAGACCTAAAGGGGCTCTGTAGATGAGAGGGTTTCGTTACACAGAAACCAAACATGGGGTTACCGATGGTGGCATCGGCTATTTCATTGAACGTTTTGTAATATATATATTTTTTAAAGATTGATCACACTGCCACAGGGATGTCGATAAATAAAACACGATGACTCATCAGCATGTTCTATAAATACTCCCAATGACAAGTGTCTGAATAGATCTAAATTTCGAGTTGTTATGGCTAACCTACAGGCTTCTCGAGATAAGGAAACAAACATGTAAATAGTGTAGACAATATGTGACAAAACTTTATTCGGCATGGGTTTAGAATAAATCGACGTGCAAACTGGAATTTGACAAAAAATGAATAAACCAATGAATATGTCTGCTAATGAGAACGAGAGTTACAAGTTGTCTGCTAATGAGAACGAGAGCTACAAGTTGTCTGCTAATGAGAACGAGAGCTACAAGTTGTCTGATACAGAGGGAAGTGTTGCATTAATATAACTAAGACTGAGAAAGGAAAGGTATATATGATTAAGTGATTAATCTTTAAAAATATTTATAAATTAGTGTTTGTTAGATCTAAAGTACATCTCTGTTGCTACGTTTAATATGCGTCCTATGATTGTCCTAGCTCGTTGCCGGTGACATCGCGGTAGTTTCCTTTGCCCATTCGTGCTGGTGTGGAGTTCAATGAATGAAAAAACATTAATGTTGCGAACAAAAACCCAAACAAACAAATACGTTTATGGTTGATGATAGTGTTCGTCTTGGGCTTGGTGGCCAGTGTCGCAATGCAATTTTTACATTTCTGTCTAAAATGATTAAATACATGCAGTACAAGGGAGATAACTACCAGACAATAGTACGCAACGAAACCGGCTGAAAGACTGGACTGGTATCTTTTAGTGACTAAAAAAATCGTTCTCATAGATTTAGTGATATGGAGTCAATAAATAATGAGGATTTTTGCAACTTTTTTCTCTGTTCATGAAGAATCGCATATATTTGGAGAAAGTAATTAGGTTGGGACCGGTTGACGTAAAAAGGACAGCGGAACGAAGGGACACATGCCCACTTGTGCTCAGATATGCTAAATCATGGATGAATGTTTTCAACATTGGATTCACAGTGGTTAAAACGAGATGGAATAAGCTACAGGGGATAAGGAAAAATCAGCGATCATCCTTCGTTTAGACCTCGCAATATAAAACAAATTAAACAGCTTGGTCCAAAGAAATTTCATTTTTTCTCCAGATTGCGTATCTGACTCTAAAGAGTTACATAGAGTATTATTTTTTCAGATAAAGATAGTGACTCTACGCGTGTTCAGATAATACTATTCCATAAAGACCACGGTCCTCCTGGCTGCTTCCTATACCATAACTTAGGAAACTCCAACCAAGACGATGTTTGTTATGGAACTAACATATTATAGCAGCGTTCTGAAAGCGTGGAAATGTACTACCGTTGGCTTACACGATTACATTTCAACAGTATTGCAAGAAATTTAGTTACGTTTGATAGATTCTCTCACGGTTGTGTGACCCCTTAGCAGACTAAAATTTAAAAAAAAATGATAATTTTGCCTTGATTCAAATTGTGAGTCACTGGAAGTTGTAATACGCCGCCTATCGAGTCTTACTTTTTTTCTTTTTTATCATTATGCTTTTTTTTCTCTATTGCATGATGGTTAGACAACAAGGCCTTTCTATATGATTTCAAAATTATGTTTGCTCTCGAGAAGTATAGACATAAATAATTATGCAGAAACGCCAAGAGAGCAGCGATAGTGATTTTGAAGAAGACATTCTTGACATCATGACAGTCCCTCGCGCTTCAGTTCGAAAGACCCTGGCCAAACTTCGTGTGATTGGAGTTACGACGAAGAGACATCAAATGTACCAGAAAGGGGGATACGAGGAACTACAGGTACTGTTGAACGACAACCCCGTGTGTTCTTTGTGTCTCATAGAAAACATTTTCTTCTTGATGGGTGTGGCACGAAAGTACCAGGGCTATGATCGAATACAGACTGTCCAAGGTCTACTGAAGAGCGCTTGTATTCGAGTTCCTGGACGAAGAACCAGTTCTATGAAATAAACCGCACGCTGGTACTTGGAATGAGAGCGGTAGGTAGGCAAACATAAATATGTAATTGTATGTACGTTACCCACATCGGTATGAACAATATATGCCTAACATCATCAATATATCTCCATCACCAATGATGTCCGATTTCCCGTCTCGTTTTTAATATTGGTCCTCTTTCTGGCGGCATTTTTTTGAAGTCTGGAATTTGGCATGGTAGCAGGTAGTTTGACTCAATCAAGGCAGTCTGCTAAATGTGTATTCTACCTAATCACCTGACTATTTGTTTTCACTAGAGTTTTGACACCCGCTGTGTGATTACTCTACATGTGTTCAATCTGGAGGCACGATCAAACAGAGACTTTTTTTATTCTCAAAAATGCATTCAATCCTACTTTTATGACAATCCGGATTATTTTTTGTAAACATCAGCTGTACACCTACTACGTGCAATTATTGCGATAAAATGAAACATGTTAACGTTTATTGAGAGTTATTTAAAGAAATGATGCAATTTTTGACAGCCAAACTTTAATTGCCTATTTCTAGCACTTCAGTTTTAAGCAGATCCTACTTTTCCCACGGCGTATTTATAGAAACATTTCAATGTTAGAAACTTCAAATTTGTACCATTTTAAAATATGTCTCATATTTTAAAAAGCACAATGTGATATAGGAAACAGTGTCTCATTTTGTTTATGTTCTTCTTTGATTTTTTAAAAAATGTTTTCTGAAAGTTGTACTCAATATTTTCATAAGACTTTCCAAAGAAAGATAGACAAAAAACATCCCCTATGATCGATCTTATCAAAATTTTGAAACAATGAGGCACTGTTTAGTAGGTCAAGGATTATTCTACTAGGTCAACCTGTTTATTTTGGTCTTACCGTTATTGCACTTCGAGAAATAAAACATGAAAAATGCACTCTATTTTTTCTGTTGACATTTGCTCATTTTGCTATAAAAAAAAAGAAGATAATAATTGGAGTTTCCTTCCCAACATTCACACATATGTAATTATGATTATTCAAACTTTCCAAAAATAGATACATATATATGGTACAAAGTTTGAAAATCGACCAAGACCTAAACCGGCCAGATACATCTCTCTCTACAACTGTATCTCATTTAAACGGCCTGCTACCTCGGTCTCTCTTTTAAAAGGTCTGAAACAGTTGCCTCCCGTTTAAACGGCATAATAGATCTGTCTCTCGTTTAAACGGCATGATACATCTTTCTTATCGGTTAAACAGTCTGATACAACAGCTGTATCTCGTTTAAACGGCCTAATACATATTTCTCTCGTTTCAACGGCCTGGTGCATCGGTCTCTCATTTATACGGTATGATACACCTGTCTCTGGCCCAATCGGCCTGATACATCCTTATCTAGTTTAAATGGTTTGATAAATGTCTCCCGTTCATACAGCCTGGCACATCTGTCTCTCCTTTAAACGGTCTGATACATCTGTCTCTGTTTGAACGGCCTTATACACCTGTTTCTTGTTTAAACGGACTGATAAATATGTTTCTCGTTTAAACGACCTGATACAGCTGTCGCTCGTTTAACCCAACCTGATACATATGTATCTCTATCGTTCAAACGGCCTTATACACCTGTTTCTTGTTTAAACGGACTGATAAATATGTTTCTCGTTTTAACGACCTGACACAGCTGTCGCTCGTTTAACCCAAACTGATACATATGTATCTTTATCGTTTAAACGGCTGATACATCTGTCTCTCATTTAAACGGCCTGTTACATCTGTATCTCGTTTAAGCGGCCTGATACACCTGTCTCTCGTTTTAACAGCCTGATGATATATCTCTCTTTTAAACGACCTGATATGTATCGGTCTCTCGTTGTCACGGCCATGATACGTCTGTCTCTCGTTTAAACGACGTGATACAGCTGTCGCTCGCTCAAACGGTCTGATACATCTGCCACTCGTTTAAACGGCCTGTCTCTCGTTTCAACGGCCGGATAATCTGTCTCTCGTTTCAGAGTATTCTCTTAACTGTCTCAGTACTTTCTGTGTGGAGTGAAAATCCGTTTCGGCCATTGTATCCTGATCACCTGCAGCTCATTTGCTAGAATGTTAAATCTATCCCTGTACGTTGAACAGTATTTGCGGTAGTCCAGGTAAAACATAATGGCCCTCTTCACGCTTAAATACACTAAACTCTTTTTAAAGTGAGAAGAGAACCAAGACTGCGTCCACTAGTTATCAACATGGCAGGTGAACTGTACGGAAAGCTGTCGTATTGGAGCAAAATTCGTCATTTACTTTTATGGCGGTGTTTTTATCTCATATAGAAGGCACAGCTATACAAATAAGCATTGCCATATAATTACTTTAATTGTAACCTGTTGAAACAATCATTTTGAATAATGTCATGACTGAAATAGCGACATGGTAAAGACATTTCACCATATATTAACGGTAAGAGTCTTATTAGGTCACAAGAGTTGACCATTGCTCACGCTCAGGGTGTCATTTGTCGAAACTGCTGCGTGGAGTCTTGTCTACTTCACACCTTTATTCGTCTGTTCTTTTTGTCTGCCTGGATGATAGGAATTGGATGTTTAGTATAACTGGACCTACCGCAAATATCTCCAGAGAAATGTCCTACTTTGGAAAACGTCTAACTATTCTTTAATCTGTCATATTGAAGAGGCAAACCTCTAAGGGGTAACAGGAGAGATGTTCCCCTTTATTGTTAAGTCGGCATTTTTACGAGTTCTTTTACAAATACGATACGAATCATTTGTGTAGATTCTTAGTCAGCGTCTTGATATTCCATCAGTTCCATCGAGTCAACAACTGGTCAATAAAAAACGTTCCACCATGATTACTGTAAAGAAACGTTTTCGGGATACAAGGTCCAAATTCACATTCGGAAATATGAGTTGTTTTCATTATAATTTATTCTAAATATAATGTGCAACTTTGAGTATTGCATTCAACTAATAATTGGAGTAACGTCTGTTTTAGAATTACGTTGACGATCGAATTTATTGAAGAGAATGACATAGAAATCACGTTACATGTGGCCATGTACTACTAGAGACATTAACTTCTCACGATGCCTTATTTTGCTTGCAAAAAAAACAACAAAAATATATGTTTGAACTATGAATGTGGAGCTGAACAATGTATGTTGGTCTTCACTAAACCCGAAAAGCTACAAACTTTGCAGAGGAATAACCTATCATTCTACCAATGTCTTTGAGTTATTGTTCTTTGACAGCTCAGGAGAAGCCGGTTCCTCTGTTTTTTCTGGTTTACACTGTATATTTGTCTTCATCAAAACCGAAAAAATTAAAACGGTTGTTGCACACAATGCACATACACAATATACTATGAAGACGCCCCCTAGAGTGTCCAAACTTAGCCCTGACGCCTGACTTGTTCTGGATTTAGTTGTACAGTTGTCTGCTCTTGCCCACCATTTCTGACGCCAGTTGTCAATTAAACCAGCTTCCAGCATTTTCATTATGCTGAAAACAGAAAATGTGCATTTCATCAATATTTAATCCACCTACATGATCTAACACACTTGGGGGTGTAACATACGTACTGGAACTATTTGAAAAGAAGTGTATATATCCATTTCACGTCAATCACAAATGTGTTTAGAAACAGGTTTGAAAGGTCTTTATTTGAGGCAATTTTGTATTGTCATGGTGACACAATATTCTTTATGACAGCTTTAGCCATACTCCCGCAGTGGCTATTCAGACCAACTTGGTCTGACATTGCTTTATGTAATAGATCCATTGTCTTCAGCGACTGACATATTATTGAAATTAGTTGCATCATTACCTCTTCAATTGATAATGTTACACTGAGTTGGGATCCATGTTGTGTGGACACGATAAAGCATAATGCTAGGACTGAGTGCACATTTTGTTTTAATATTACAAATAATGTAATATGAATACATACTAATAGTCCATAGCTTCTTTGAAGGGAGCGTCCTCAGGCATAACCAAACCATACGTCCCTGCATTAAAGCTTTCATCAGCCACAACAAACGAGTTGCATTCCTGGGCCGCCACATACTCTAGCGTAGATTTGTCTCCGACATAGGCGTATTTGCCTGTCCTGACGTGAGGAAGAGCGGCATCCAGACCATCGACCACAGGAGAATGTTGGAGTCTCTTCCACATTTCCTTATACACGTCATTATTGGAGTACTGAAAATAAGGCTTCTAATTAAAATGCTTACTCACTTGATGCCATACTTATCATTTACTTACACCATATATAACATACGGCAATATAACAGTCGTTACACAATTAAGTTACGGACACAGGAAATGTACTAATATTTATTTACACAAATTAAATGGCGTTCCAGCAGCACTTATATATGATCTTCTCTAATAATTCTCAACATTTCCCATTGTACTGCGAATTTAAACTTTTCCTTTCTATGAATTATGGAATTGCAGACACATTGTCCTTTCAAATATTACACATGATCACGGTGGTGGGAGAAAGCTACTGTTAATCAATGTTCTCTGTCTGACTTAGCGTCTTTATTAGGTATAGTCACAGATGTACCTGCCTTCACATCTATTTGACAAACATCAATAATTCGAATCAAACGGTACAATACTGCACGAAACTCTCTGTTAATTCTATATGCTTACAATATGAACTTGAGTAATATGCTTGGGTAATCCAAGTGATAGTCACAGAACTACTGTGTATTCGGCACAGAATTGATTCCCCAGAGACGAGCAGTGGGTAAAATCTATTAACAACTTGCTCAAAACAACAAACCAATTAGTGTTGCACAATATTCCATCCCCTTAGCATTATTCAGTATTTGTGGGCTGTGTGTATAAGTGAGCCGGAGGATGCACAATCACGGAGATCGGCATGTCGAAGAAAATCGTAATAGTAATTCGTTGGACTTGATATGGGCGGCATGTCGAAGACAATGGTAACATTCATTTGTTGGTTATGAATGTCAATAAACACTTATAGCGAGAATGTGAACACTATTTGATATTGTTCACGCCTGGACATGAGTTTCTCCCATTACTTTTAAAATACTAAGATTTTTTGGTATTCCAATTATTATTATTTGTTGTTTTGTTGTTGTTGTTGATGTTCATCGTATTGTCATCAGCATTCTTGCTAGTTGTAGAAGTTTTACTCTATTTATGTTTTTGGTAGGCTTATGTTGTTTTGGATTTCTACTGAAGAGACTACCTAATAAATTAATATGAAATAAATAAATAAATAAAACTACAAATCAATAAGTGTATCAGCCTATCTTTTACAGCCGCCTGACTGCAGATAAACACCAAACAACTTAACCAGGATTCTTATGAAGACGTGTTCAAATATCCCCCGTATTCCACCTTCCCTCTCACAAAATTCCCCGTCAGCACTAGCCGTGAAGTTCAGCATTTAGGAGTAGAAATATGTTGAGTTGAATTACCCACAGAAATATTGTTGACCAATCCTGACACTGGTATAATAGTTGGTTGTAGGAATCTTTGTCACGACAGAGGCCAGTCTCTAATCATGTTTTTTTCATAAATTATTTAAATTGTTTGTATATATTGCATCTAGCCCCCTTTCGCTTATATAAATAATGCTGAAGTGTCTTTTTCTTGGCAAATGATTAAGTGGCTGCCTTATAATCTTCTTTCAATATACCTTAAACAAAAGGTCCAGTATTGACATTCAAAATAAAACTATGATAAATCTCATGACAGTTAGATTTATCTCCCACTAAATGATACAAAAACGCCATATTTATCCCACTTTATTATCACCCGCTGATTAGTGCGTTGTTTTTATTTGTTCTTATGAGCAAGCCTAGCATTCAGTTATCTTTGGCAAAATTCTACTATCTCAATATGAGTTTAAAATGCTCAGTGCCAAACAGTCAAATGTCCTGATCAACGGCAATATATACCATTTCTAATACACCTGTTTTATAAGCATACCAATGTTTAATTTCTTTTCAAACGATATAAAACTTTAAGTTATCTTTAGAACTAGTTTTTCGTTTTTCGATAAATACACAAATCAGCAACTTCATTTGCATCCTAGTGTACTGTTGTTTTGGTGGGTTTAGTCTACATCTATTCCTTAAACCGGTTGTTTTCATAGAGGAAGCCATATGGAATAACCATCAGGTAACGGTCATATTAATAATGTGTAGGTTTATATAAATGTGTATTGTTGTTTATCACACATATATCTATATCTATTTTAGTATAATTTTAGTTCTATGTAGAAAAACAGTGCGTGCGGCTAAAAAAAAATAGTTTAAATAAAATAAAACAATTGTAGTTGTTCACAACTATTTAAGCTCGATATTGACAGGTCAGGTAAACATTTGTTGTCGTTCTCGATCAAAACATAAACGTTTGATCTATTATGCAGGTGACGTGACATTAAATTGTTTAACCCTGGCAAACTAGGCCAATGCTATTTACCTTTGGGTAATGAAGTGTTACATTCTTCCGGTTAATACAGTTATACAATAACCAGCTGCACGTGAACAACCAGCAAACAACACGCTATATATCTTACTTTGATTGCATGTTAGTCATAGAACACTGTCATGAAGCTCTGTTTTGATTAAATTGGCTAACCGCTAGTGAATTTAAAAAGCTTGTTTATTGGTTTTATCGAGCACATGTCGACCTGATACATATAATTGCTGGTGATATACCTGAAGGCTTCATGCTTCACAGATATCATGATGGTCTGGGGGTTCTTTAATTATGTTAAATATCCAAATCAAATATGTAGGAAGTTATCTAACAAAGATGGATCGGAGAAAATATACAAAGCTCTGCTAAACTGTCAGCTGCGTTATTGTAATATATTGATACAATTCAAGCAATGGAATGCTACAAATAAGGGGACTTTTTTAACGAGTCGAAAATGCTGTTTACTTAGTTCCAAACAAACATTGCAGATTTGAAATCTATAATCGGTTACAAAAATGAACGTTTGGCATCCACCTGATCATCATCGTATACTTCACATGCCATTTAACACTTCACTCTTTTTCCTTCTGTTTTTTTTTATGCAGTTCAGTTTTCACAAAACTTTCTTGCTATGTACGGAAATAGTTCAACACTCGTCACGGTACAGTTGGATATGTTTGGAAGTGTTCAAACGTCTCTATAATCTTGTGTGTATCGCCAGGACTAATTGTTAGATATTCAATCGAATTAAAACTAGTTTTGTTTACTTTACTTTTATATTTCAGTCAATCAGTGCTTAATTGTAACTGGCACTGTTTTCTGTTACGTGAGTGCTGATGTCACTCTTATGGAGGTTGTCCACTGACCCAGATATGTATGTATCAACACGTGCTTATTTAATCTAAGTCAAAACCTAAGCCAAAATACCTATTGATTTGTTATATAACATGTCGTAAGGATAATTTACTTCCATAAATCATTTCGTGAAAAATAACTTACTTTCATATATCATTTCGTAAAATATAAGTTTCTACCATATATCATTTCGCATGGATACCTTACTTTTATATATCATTTCGCCCAAAATAACTTACTAAAATATATCATTTCGCAAGAATAACTTGCAACCATATATAATTTCGCTAGGATAACTTACTTACATCAGTCTATTTTAGCCAGGTTAACATACTTCCAAATATAGCCTACAGAACGTACTTGAAACATTGTCCATAGATTACTCCCATCTTGGACCAGAACGCCCAGATCTTCCTGCTGTAACAGTTGGGTAAGTGTGTTTATTGAAGGCTGGGGGTCAGCAACCGTCAGGAACGCCGCTAGATTAGCCGTATATGTCGATATAATCAAGATTGTAAAAATCCACCAGAATCCCAGAATGCACCGTGATGAATTTGCAGCCGGAATATATACAGCACCTAAAGGAAGGACGTCATGGTTATACAGGTAACAGACAAATGATACTCAGATTGTGATTATAAAACACGACTCATATCTGATACGTTGTTCTCTATGACATACATGCAGATTCCATAACTTCACTTCAAACTGTATTAATTCCCTAACGCTGATTTCAGCCGATATTGTCTACATCTGAATTGAGCTAATAACCAACAAACTTATTCGTAATTGGATTGTATGGTCCTGTATGGACGAGTCATGGCTATGTCGGAAGCTGCGAGCTTGTGAGCGGCTTCCAAACGCCTGGGCGAGTCCAAACCGTACCATACAATCCAATACCCTCTTTATTATACACCCACTTGTCCAAGTAATTAAAATTAAAACAGAATATCCGACCATCGAAAATTAATAACAGACATTTCTTTAATTTTTTTCAATCGCTCAGTATCATGTAATTACATTGCGCGACGCTTACTGAAATATATGACGTCGATGTGTCGATATGTTTGTGATGTATTTGTATTACGTCCTGTGATTGTCCTGTATGCGTCCTGTCTTGTCTTTGTTTATTGCCAGTGGCGTCGAGGGTGGTTTCCTTTAGACAGGCCTGAACATATGCACGGCGTTAAACCCCAATGGAACAATAATAATTGATAATACTCCAAAACAAATCTAGCCAAATAAGATCATATTGCTTTGAGTATTAAAGCTTTTGGTACACTGTGGTCAAAATAAACTCTGTAATTAATCTACATTCCGGTTAGTGTGTTATGTAATCGGTTATCAATCAATACATTTTTATCATTGTATGTCCACTGGGTGATTGTGTTTCGTTTATAGTTCTGTCTTGAATGCCATATTGATCATGCTGTATTATTGCAGCACTTATGATTGCTCAGGAGTATGGAGTGCTGTGAAACCCAATCTTCTAAATACACAAGACGCTGTTAGAACAATATACCCTGTTTTACAGCGGTTATATAATGCTTACATTACACTTGTTATTTCATTTGTAAAAATTCAATTTATCATGAGAGAAAGGAGTTGCCCTTTGATTTAGTTTACATATTTGCCTGCCCAAATATTTGTTGAAGTCAAATGTATCTTTTCTATCTGTAATAGTGTTGAGCTAATATAATTTTCCATTCAATATTTTTGCTGTAAGTATAGTCAAATACAAATAAGTGATTATTTTCATATCACGCTCGAAGGATTCACAATGCTACTTAAAATAAGATATATATTCGTCATATATTATTTTCTTCAAACTTATTAATTTAATATATAAATTGCCTGAGCACTTAGATCCCTACTTTCCTAATGGAGTAATGTTAATCCTGTTCAAAAAGGATTTATTTCTCTGTACACCTGTGTATTAACTCTATAAAATAGTATTTGCAATCCTTTATGTCACTGTCTAGATATTTGTTTAGCTTTACCAATAATTGATTGTTCATGCCAAGATGTGGGATCTGAAGACAGTGTTACCTTGTTCCATTACCGAAGCATAAACAACCCAGAGGTTCTCAAAGAAAGCATGCTCGTCCCTAATGAACCCATCATCTGGTGGGTGTTTTGTTCCATAAGGAGTGAATCTGTTAGTGATAGTCAGTAATACTCCTCCCAGGATTACAGATATAGCGATACCGATCCATACTATCGTGGAAAATGGACGCATCATTTGAAACAAGTTTGGAGCTTTCTGGGGTTTCTGAGTTAAGATTCCAATGCTATCATCCATGTAGGGTTTGGTATAGTCGATCACCTCGTCGCGAAGAGCGGTGATTGAAAACGGACCAATAGCCATGCGAACCTCCTGCAAATATTAAAACAAGTCTGAGATGGCTGCGATGTTAATTTATTTAACCCAGCTACTACAAAGGCGTGCCACAAGCTAGTTATACAGTATAACACATCTTATACGGCCTCTGTATCAGTATTCTGGGCAGATGCCCGCGATTTACCCCAAGTAACTAGGGACCAAATAAACTTAACAGTATATTATATGCGTATGTGATCAACAAAAGTTAATGCCTTCGGAAATTTAAATGTTGCCATCTTTTTATCTACAGTTGTATTGTTATCTTTAGAAAGACCGTAATTGTGCCATGTCAAAAAAATTGTTTGGATTGAATGCATTTTTTGTGTCGACTTTTTAATATTAAGTTTAACACTTACGAACAATAGTTACGAACCAAATCTTGTATTAATTCTGCGGCAAGACACAGTAATTAAAGAGAACATTGGTGTGGTAGCGAAGCTGTCGTACAAGTTACACAACACAACAATAAAAACCTAACATGCCTCTTAGAAAACAATAAGGGTATCTTAAATAAGGTCGCTGTGTCCAGAATTGCTCTTGAAAATATAAATAGTTCATTAATATGCGTGAATGTTACATAGATTCTAGGCAGACCATTATATGTGACCATAAAACGCTAAGCTAACTGTAGTTCTTTCCATTAAGACAATATCTTTATTTACATCTATAAACATTTCTGTTCAAAGTTCAAAGTTACCATCAACAGTGCTCTTTGTGATTTTGAGATAACAGTTTGTTCTTAAAGAAGAATTATTCCAGTCAAGACCTGTACCAGGATTAAACCGTCATCTCTTTATGACCTACAACTATACCTAGACAGTTAATGCCTGCAATCCATATAAAAAGACATTAATAATCCAGAACCGATTACATGAATGGACTCTCTGGGGAATATAAATAATTCAGCGAGCAACCGTTATTAGTAGTAGTAGTAGTAGTAGAGCAAATGAGAACATAGATAGATGTCAGGTACATTACATGGAAGATGTAATATTCAGAGAACGAAGTAACAACACAAACCTGTCTCTTCACCATTCCAACCAAACCATTCCATGTCCCATCATCATCAGGAGCCCCATAACGTCTATCTTTGGGTTCCACCACCTCGTACCTAATGAGCATTTATTGTAATTTTGACACCACTATTTAAGGCCAGAATATGAAACGATAAACAGCCTGTAAAATGGTATCTGTGTAACAAAGTTTATCAAGGACATCAAGTACGAATATGGTTATATTGATTTAATGATCTGGATAAACTTAAATTTTGTAATGAAGATTTTTGTGTCCATTCTTCGAACATTCTGAAAGCATGATTTTCTCTGAGAATTCGCAGCTGAAAGCTCCCTACCTGTGCATAGTTAATTGTTTCTATCACGGATAATAAAAAATTCTTATGCTTTTTTTTGTCAGAAATACTGCTTGTTTACTGCCTTGATATTGAAAAGGACAGCATCAAAGCTACACCGAGCTGTCAGGTATGGCGAGTTGTAAATATTAAATAATAGCACGTATTTAAAACATACCTGAAATTCAAAGCCCGAGATAATTCATCCAAAATATCAAAGGCAAGTCCGGAATATTCCCATCTACTTCCATTGAAACGTCTGATGGCAAAAGGTTTCTCCTGAAACGACAGACTTCAATATTGGCGCTGATAGTCAGCTTATTTGTGTTAACAATCTTAATACACTTTATTCCTGTCTTTTCCTAGCATTTGCGAACCCAAATCGCATATTTTCCTCCAGTAACCAAGATTACCAAATGATTAGCGTTTTACGCCACATTTAAAATAAGTTTCAAAAGTTAACAAATGTCAAATAAATTTTTAAAAATCAAACACCCTTTAAAACCCGCACATAATGCAAACAAATATCATTCCTATAATTATTTCCTTAACAATCTTTTATAAGACAAGATTTTATTACACGAACCAATGCCTTTCCAGAAAAGTATCATCAACCTCGCGTTGTAAACTTGCAACGCGAAATAGCGAGATTTTCAACGCGAGGGATCGAGAAAGGGAGGAAGCGAGATAAGAAAACGAGGAAGCGAGACAACAAAGCGAGGGAGCGAAGGTCACTATTCTCGCTCTCTCACTTTATCGTCGCTCCCTCGCTCCTTCGCGCTGCAATCGAACTGCTAGGGAAGCACTTATCTTGATATAAACCAGGTCCTACATTTAATCCCAGCCAACAAAGACCTGTCTTTCTTTGAACTTTTTTGCCCAATATATATTTTAATTTTTTTATAATGTGTATATTGGTATTAACTGGCTTCATTTTTTCTAGTTTTAATAAGAATAAACATAAACGCTAAACATGTCTCCGTTTTTTTTTTCTCTTAGAAAATTACTATATAGTACCTACCGAACTACACAAAAAAGTTCTGTATCAAACTTTACCACCATAAAAATCAATATATCTGAAGCAATGCTTGTTAGACACTATAGATGGAGAACGCCTATCTCTTAATATGGCGGATACGAACCCCGTCCCACTGTGCGATGTATGCGGTTTTAAAAGGCAAAAAAAGGCAAAACTGATTGTTAACCTCTGTGTTATGCTTACTGGGAGTTTGAGATGTACCGCATTAAATTTAACTACCAGAAAAATATCAGTTTGTGTTTTCTAGATCTAGGAATCACAGATCGACAAATGTTAAGCTATGGGGTCTGTATTTTCTAGATCTAGAAAACACAGACCCTCGTCAAAAAGTTTATTGGTTGGTAATATTGGACAATTTACTAAGTTATAATGTTGAAAAACACTACTAGCTTTAAACATCGTTAAAACTGAGAGTCTGTGCCATCTAGACACCCATTACCGGTAGCCCTAATTTGATATATACCATATAGAAATCTTCTAAGAGAAAACAAAAAAGGAGACATGTTTAGCGTTTATGTTTATGCTTACTTAATTTATAAACAGAAATGAAGAAGCCAGTTAATACTAATATACAGATTACGAAAATTTAAAATATATGTAGGGCAAAAAGTTCTAACAAAGACAGGTCTTTGTTGGCTAGGTTTAAATTATCACCTAGTTTATTTCAAGGTAAATGCTTTCCTAACAGCTCGATCGCACCGCGAAGGAGCGAGAGAGCGAGGAAGCGAGAGAGCGAGGAAGCGAGAGAGCGAGGGAGTATATTAACAACGAGAGGGAGCGAGATGCCCGCTCTCGGGTTCCATAATAAACCATACAAATTGGTACACCCTCAATTCCATCAAGTATGTATGTTGTACATTGGCTGTGTTCTATACAGTAACCAATACCCATTGGTATGCCCTCAATTCCAGCAAGATGGATATATGTTTTGTGGTGACTGTGGTCTATAAGACAAACTATATACATTCGAACACCCTCATCCACCAAGAAGAATGTGTATTGTGGGGTAAATGTGGTCTGTATAATCAACTATATACATTGGAACATCCTCAATTCACCAAGACGAATGTATGTTGTGGGGTGACTGTGGCCTATACAACAAACTATATACATTCGAACACCCTCATTCACCAAGAAGAATATGTATTGTGGGGTTAATGTGGTTTATATAATCAACTATATACATTGGAACACCCTCAATTCACCGAGACGAATGTATATTGTGGGGTGACTACGGATTATACAACAAACTATATACATTGGAATATCCTCAGTTCACCAAGACGAATGTATGTCGTTGGGTGACTGTGGCCTATACAACAATCTATATGCATTGTAACATCCTCAATTCACCAAGGCGAATGTATATTGTGGGGTGACTATGGACTATACAACAGACTATATACATTGGAGCATCCTCAATTCACCAAGACGAATGTATATCGTGGGGTGACTGTGACCAATACAACAAACTATATTCATAGGAACACCCTAAATCCACCAAGACGAATGTATGTTATGGGGTGACTGTGACTTATACAACAAACTATTTACATTAGAACACCCTCAATTCACAAATACGAATGTATATTATGGGGTGACTGTGGTCTTTACGCCAGACTATTTACATTAGAACACCCACAATTCACCAAGACGAATGTATGTTGTGGGGTGACTGTGGTCTTTACGACAGACTATTTACATTAGAACACCCTCAATTCAACAATACGAATGTATGTTGTGGGGTGACTGTGGTCTTTACGACAGACTATTTGCATTAGAACACCCTCAATTCACAAAGACGAATGTATGTTATGGGGGGGACTGTGGCCTATACAACAATCTATTTACATTAGAACACCCTCAATCCACAAAGACGAATGTATATTATGGAGTGACTGTGGCCTATACAACAAACGATTTACATTGGAACATCCACAATTAACCAAGACGAATGTATACTGTGGGGTGACTATGGCTTATACAACAAACTATATACATTGGAACATCCACAATTCACCAAGACGAATGTATGTTGTGGGGTGACTGTGATCTTTACGACAATCTATTTACATTAGAACTCCTTCAATTCACAAAGACGAATGTATGTTATGCAGTGACTGTCCTATACAACAAACGATATACATTGGAATATCCTCAATTCGCCAAAACGAATGTATGTTGTCGGGTGACTGTGGTCTTTACGACGGACTATTTCCATTAGAACTCCCTCAATTCACAAAGACGAATGTATGTTGTGGGGTGACTGTGGTCTATACAACAAACTTTATACATTGGAATACCCTAAATGTATGCTGTGAGGTGACTTTGGTCTATACAACAAACTTTATACATTGGAACACCCTCAATTCACCAAGACGAATGTATGTTGTGAGGTGACTGTGACTTATACAACAATCTATTTACATTAGAACACCCTCAATTCACCAAGACGAATGTATGTCGTTGGGTGACTGTGGCCTATACACCAATCTATATACATTGGAATATCCTCAATTCGCCAAGACGAATGTATATTGTGGGGTGACTATGGCTTATACAACAAACTATATACATTGGAACATCCTCAATTCACCAAGACGAATGTATGTCGTGGGGTGAATGTGATCTATACAACAAACTATATTCATAGGAACATCCTCAATCCACCAAGGCGAATGTATGTTATGGGGTAACTGTGACTTATACAACAAACTATTTACATTGGAACATCCTCAATTCACCAAGACGAATGTATGTCGTGGGGTGAATGTGATCTATACAACAAACTATATTC
>JAQQZZ010105367.1:0-15992 GCA_030265115.1 Mopalia vespertina
CCACCCACCCCACCTCATCGGCCACATAATCACTTTTCTTGTCAACATCTCCAATGTTAACTGAATCTCTAAACAACTGATGTGTTGTTTTTGTCAACACCACATTTCTTGTGAAATCGGGCACCGATATACCGTTCCACTAGTACTCTGGAAATACCTCCTTTTTACTACGTATCTGTTACATACCTTTTCCAGAAGCATTCCTCCCAGAGCCCTATCTAAATGAGTTTGATCATTAATGAACGTAATCAACTCATCCGCATCCATTCTCCCGCCATACTGAAGAAATAAAAACATTTTCAGCAATTCACGAGCATGATTTCTTATATAAGCCTATACATACCACACATCAGCTTTCGTGGTTAAATAAATAGTATAACAGTGCATCTATGTACAACGTTTGATCTATTATTCCCTGACTTAATGCACGTATGACGCTACAGCAGTAAATGGATTTCTCAGGTTAATCTATTGTTGAATTTCCATTGTAAAATTTATAAAACAATATGATACGAAATAACTGGGGAAAATAAAATCTGCTGTTTGATTGATTGATTGCTTGGTTTGTCAGTTATTTCGTTCGTTGCATGGCTGGTTTGATATATTGATTTATTGATTGATTATTGGACTGATTCATTGAAGGATGTTTTGATTGGTTGGTTGGTTGGTTGTTAGGTTCGTTGGTTGGGTGGTTGATTGATTGATTGATTGGTTGGTTGCTTGGTTGATCAACCCACTGATTGATTGTTTGACCCATTGCTTGACTGATTGACTGATTCATTGACTGATCTATTGATACATTGGTTAACTGACTGATTGATACTTTGATTGATTTATTCGTCGATTGATTCTTTGGCTTACCCGTTTCCGCACAGATTTATCCTTCCTATCATACCAGTAAAAGGCTGGGTAACGCTTGACCGCAAAGCTGAATACAAAAACAATCACAGATATAGGTTTATGTTTTATCATTGATAAGTGCAACATTTCAAATCTGATTTCAGCATGTATAAACTCATGTTTTGGAAAATATTGTATTAATGTGTTTTAATTGATTTAAATCAATTCTATCAGTCCAATTACAAGCTGAATATTTTTTTTAAAAATTCATTTAGTTAAGCAAGATATACAGTATAACCAAGAGTCAAGGTGGGGTGGGGATGGATGTGTTATTATTAAAATACTTACTCTCCCGCTAGTTTAATTTCCTTAGAAGCGTTTATTCTTCCTATTAAAAGCTGAAAATAAGAAAAGGAGTCTTTTTTAAAATCGTGCACATGTAAGCCTATCAATGCTTAAAAGAGACACTGTGTTCCTCGTCATACGAACTAACCAATCAATAAACATACTAACAGTTCAGTGTGACTATTGTCTAGTTATTAGATAGACCTAATATCATGACTATATTGCTTTCTGAATTGTGCCTTTTTGCAATAGAGGCGAGCTTTAAATAGCATGATCAAAGCTATAAATGACAGCGGCATGTATGGTACAACCTGATTAGCTATTGTTCAAAACAATAACACTCAACTTATACCAAAGAGTTCGTGATGATAAATTCTCAAATTTGGTTCATTAAGAATCGTAGGAGTCAATAAACTATATTTTCAGAAGGACAGTCAAGAAAGACAAAAAGTCGAGGCAAGGGAGACCACTCTCGATGAAGTTGAATTCGCATAGAACATTGGTTGTCTCGTCTGTACAATCAATGACTCCGGGAACAGAACAAATAGTTTGCAGGCTTACTACTGCAATACTTTTAAGGCACCAAAGTTGCGAATTTATCATCATGACTAGGCAATATGAATTGATTTTTTTTTTAACAACAGCTAGTCTAGTTTTACCATGCCGCTGTCGTTTATAGTTTTGACCATGCCAAGACATTGTGTCTCTATTACAAGAAGGCACAATATAGACATGCACACAGCAGTGTGTATATTACAGTTTGGTAAGCATGTCAATCGTTTGGTATTATGTGGAACGGATACATGGAATAAGCCAGTTATTTGGCGGAACAATATGGCTATAGAATCGGTGAATATAGGCAGTTCATGTGATGTTTAGAAAAGAAAAAAGGGAGAGGTAGCAGTCTCACTGAACCGTTTTACAGTGGTGAATATACTCCAAATACAACTGGTATTTCGTGTACAAACCGAAAAACCCGAACACCGCTGCTCCTTCCAAAAATCTTTTTTGAAAACACAATTTTACTTAATGATCAAAAGATTGGGTCTTAAATTGTTATATTGTTTTGGAGATTCGGTACCTGTGGCCAGCAGTTAGTAGATCTTTCAATTCTGCAGCAGGACTACTTTTAATCAAACCTTGAATTCATTCCATTTGATAGTGTATTAGACGTTTCCAGAACAAAGTTTACTCACCGTCTCGTCGTGTTTAAACGTTTTCGCCAAATCTTCCATAATATGAAGCTCTTTTTCTGATGAAGTTACGGAGTCTGTTATAAAACAAAGGTGATTATAGAATTAACAATAAACCATCGCCAACAGTGGTAGAGCTCTATGTGGGATATGATATGAGTAGATATGATTTATGTATGGGCTGTAATATACGTGTTGGTTCATCTTAATAGATGCTCGAATCAACGATTGTTTGTTAGATTGGGATTTAACGTCGTACTCAAGGATATTTGACTTCTACGACGACGGATTATCCACTTCACTCTGCTCCTTGCTTAACTGCGGTGGAAAACAGGGAGGGGAGGAAACCTCGTAAAAACCACCTCCGCGATTGCCGGAGCCACATCGTGTGACTCACTCCTATACCTGACGAATCAGTGAAGACATGCTGCAAAGACACTAACACAAAGTAGCTCTCCTAAAAGTGATGGCTTCGACATTTTTTTAAAATAAAACTTGTATAAACACAAAATGACACTTGTTAAAATGATTCCGTACACGGGTTTTTAAATATCATTTCATCTTAAAGAGCTTTTTATATTTAATCTGCAGGAGAGAATTGGTGGTATTTCAAGATGTATGTAAAGGCTGTCACAATTTTAATTTAAAGTGTGGTCGATTCCCAATGTGATTTATTTGGAAAGTTATGTACTTGTTAAAATTTGGTCAATACAATGGTCATTGTAAAGTATTTTTTAAATTCGGTTTATATCAGTAAATATTCTTAATCTAGTGGGGTTTCGGTGGTTGTGATATAGCAGAACCTTGGACCGACTCACATTTATCGTAGAAAACAACAAATGCATATTGGATAGACTCTTTATCGTAAAGAATTAAAAAGCTATATTAGACATACTCCCATTTATCGTAGAGTGTAATAAAGGCGCATTGGACAGACTCGCCGTTATGTGGAGGATAAAACGGCTTATAGACAGTCTCACCTTTATCGTAGATGATAATAAAGGCATTTTGGACAGACTCCCCGTTATCGTGGAGGATAAAAAAGGCATATTGACAGTCTCACCTTTATCGTAGATGATAATAAAGACATTTTGGACAGAATCACCTTTATCATAGAGAATATAATAAGGCGTATTGTGCAGACTCACCTTTTTAGTAAAGACAGATTTACCTTTATCGTAGAGAATAATAACGGCATATTGGGCAGATTCACCTTTATCGTAGAGAATAATAACGGCATATTGGGCAGATTCACCTTTATCGTAGAAAATAATAACGGCATATTGGGCAGATTCACCTTTATCGTAGAGAGTAATAACGGCCTATTGGACAGACTCACTTTTAGAATAATAAAGGCTTATATATGGTATCGGACAAACTCACCTTTATCGTAGAGGATAACAAAAGCATATTGATAAGGGTTGTCAATAACTTCTTCAAACATATCATCGTTCAGTTCAATGGTATAGTGATGCTTCAAATCACTGAAGTCCCCTGGCATACCACTCTTTACAGTCTCGACCAAATTATCTATACTGATATCACCGACTAAGCTGTGGAAACGAAAAATACATTGTTCTAGTTATTTGGGGGGTCACACGTATTAGATATATCTGATAGACTTACATGGAACAGAACCAACAACCCTTACGAACAGAGGTGGCTTGCCACCCCCACCTCCACCTCCCCCTGCCTCTCTTGTGAAATCATGCATTCATGCCTATATATTTATTATTAACCAATTGCTCAAACTTCAGAACTGTTAATTGTTTAAAATTATTTACACAAATCGTCGATATTTACTTGCAACAATGATCAATCATTGACAAGACTATACATGGATTAATCAGCTAACAGGCCTTGAATTAAGCAAACTAGGTTGTTTCCTATTCTTATAATAGTAGAATACGTTAACCTATGGCCACAAACTAATTCTGATTTACTGGGGAATGGACTACTTCTATGCATGGCCGTACAGTGATCAGTTATGTCGTCTAACTACTACATAGATTACCCAATGGCACACACATGCCTGGTTAATTTGGTTGTCCCAGTTAAATATGCAGGAAACTTGGAATTACATAAAGATACTTCCTGGTATACAGTAAAGACGAATACCTATACTTACTCTTGATGCGAAGCGCTTCCGTGTTCGTAGTAAACCACACTAGGGAATTTCTTCACCTCCAATACCTCTATTAACTTTTCGTCTGAAACTCTTCCAAAGAAAATATCATTCTCTGTGGCAAAAAGTTCGGTGATGGCAAGAAATTGGGTAAATAGGTTAGAGCAACTCTCACATTTACCTGCAAAATAAGTTAGGATCTAATTAAGGAACGAATTGTGGTAAAGTGGACATCGACATTATCTAATCTGGTCAGCCATCGGGTAGCACAGACAACACCTCATCAACAATTAATTATATACAATCGAAAGTGAATGATACTGGGTAATTTTCCGAGCAAAGATTTTGTAAGAGTTGAATGGAAGAGTAAATGATAATATATATACTGTCCCGTGACCGGGGAGGGGGCCCAGGGGGTGGGGATATAGTTTATCAGAGGTTTAAGGGCCTAGAATTGAAACCCCAATATCTCAACGCTGGTGATGGCAATCGTATAGGCTATAACGCAGAGCGAGCCATCTCCAATTCGGTGTTAACATCTCACATTAATTCAATGCATCTTTTGGGGAGATTTTAGAAATTTGGAGATAGAGTTAAACACACAGGAGTAATTTATATAGATATATACAACGTCTATTTAAAAGGCGGCGTTTCAGAACAGAAACACCTTTGTCTGATAATTTCCAATTCAAGAACGATTTTATGATCAAGCCACTGACTTGATCAAATATATTGTACTGAGACTTGTTTAACGCCAGCCATTTCACTATAAAAGGAGAACAGTTTTGAAAAAAATATACATTAAATGGTTATTACGTTTATAAATAATGTTTATTAGAATCCCTTTCACATGTGGGAGATTGACTGCAAAACGACCATTTACCTTCAGGCTGTGTCACGTATAGCAGGATGAATTTCTTTCCTTTCGTGATCTGAAAACACATACATTAGTAAGCACCTGGGCCTGATTCCACAAAGCATTTTCTGACTTAAGTCGATATGCTAAATTTGAGATTTTCGCCACCTGTCATAATTTAGTTTTACAGTTATACTTTAATTTATTACTTACTTACATTATTATAATAATGCCCAAATATTACATGTTAAAAATCAAAACTGAGAAATTTGAGGGCCCTTAAACATTTTGACTTAAGTATAAAAATGCTTTGTGGAATCGGGCCCAAGTGTCAATAGTTGTTTGTTTGCATGTTATTGATCAGGCTTATGGAATTGATTTGAAGGCGAACGTCTATCAATCAGCCAAAGTACCCCAAATATAGTTTCTAAAAGCTTTTCAGAGTAACGACGACACAATTTTACCGCCAGTTATATTAAGTGACAACGACGTGTAATCCAGTACTAGTATTCAATACTTTTAATAGCAGGTTGTTAAATTTCCAAAATATTCTCGAGTGTGTAAAATGTTTTACGACCATTTGTCAAATCTAAATTGTTCCAGAATTATTGTTGAATGCACAGGTCATTTCAATCCGGACAGGACATAAAAGAAATTAAAATTTTCTGAAATATTACAGTTTATCTATAGAAATAAATTATATTAATAAATATTTTTATACTGTTATTGACTACAACTGATGTAATTACAACTAAATAATATTATACGGTAACTGTGTAATTACACTATATTACATATTATCTAAGCACTCATCATTTACAAGTTTGTTAATCAATATAATAACAGTGTCTGACAATCTCTTTAATCAACTGAATTCCTGCCAGCGCCATGTGAGTAGTTATTAGTCAAGACCAGTTCATTGTAGGGCTTCAATTGATTAAAATATGTATGAAACGCCATGGTTAAATGTTATGTCCCATCCACCTAACCCAAGGTGAACAGTAAGATAACTGTCGCTTTTCATTTCAGAACAATCCTGAAACGCTTGTTGTTTTCAGCTCAAAGACGATATATACATGTAGGTACTATAATAGAGCTCTTGTGGGTCATTGGTCCCATCATGTTGCTATACAGCTAATTTGTCAGCATACGTATAGCATGAAAAAACATACCGTCAAGTATATGGTTGTACAGCAGTGTGTCAATTGCCAAGTAATAAGCAAAAATAACTAACTGATGTCTTCAAATGTATAATTTCTCCCATTACTTATCGGATATACACTAATCCTTTCTTTATATCCTCTGATAAATGCATGCCCGTTTCTATAGGATTGGCAGAACAGGGTTTACTTTTAAACATCCAATTAAATTTGATATTGAATTTTAGTCAAAATAAGTCGAGTAATCGATAGACCCACGTCGGTAGAGTGGTTCAATTTAAATCGCTTAGAAAATCAAAACTTGATCAGTTTCAGACATGCATCAGATACAGTAATGGTCTAATACAATGTATCATCTTCTAAAATATAAGATAACCAAAAACGACTAAAAAACACTTACCTCTTCAAAATTAGCTTTTGTAACCTGCACAATTCCAGCTTCTATAAAAACTGACAGAGTGATAAACGCAATTCCGAGAGATATAAACTTGGGTAACATTATTATATGGGATGAACACGTTCTTTTGACGATATGAAAATACTTCAAATGTGACCAATATACGATGCGATAAACCTTTCGAGTCAATAAAGCATTAGTTAAGACCAGGCTGCTGTACCCCTTTCGGAAGATTTTCTCCGGTTATTTTCAGGACATCGTCACGCTGAAGGATATTTCAATTTGTCCAGAGGCATAAAACTGGAACGTGTATGATAACGCGTGGCCGATATAAATCCCTATGGGGAGGCTAGGTCAGATAATCACCCAATATTACACCACGAATTATTGTCTACCACCTCATTATAAATTCATTACAAATGAGTCAGTCCACTATAGCCAATGTCCATGTAGCGCTGTGTCTAAGCATCCAACAAAATTTAGGAAATAAAAAAATTCTTGAACGCTTTTCTAAGAGAAGTCACCGACCACAGTCTAGTTAGGAAAGTTAAGCAGCAGGTAAAGGTGGATTAAAGCTATTCTTAAACACGTTACATCTGTTGCCATACATTGTACGTCACGTGTGCCATATACCCAATTCGGAGACTCACGGCGGGCGATATCGATGTATTATAACACAGTGAAAGGTGGGTCTATATAGGCGATCAGCTGTTACAATGTTTCGATCCGCTCCACGTCTAGGATATACTATAGCTTACATTATTACTTTATCTTCCGAAAGTCTGCAATGCACAGCAGTGTCATGAAGATAGCAACTTCATTCATTTAGCATTGCATGGTAGAATAAATTCGCAGTCTATAATAACATGTTATTTCAAATATATAAAGCTAAATAAATTTGCGATGCAAAGTTATGTTAAACATTTTTTCACAATTGAGAAGTCAGGTCTGAAAACAATTTTGCCAGATTTGCGGCATTTATAGCAAAACGCGAGTACCCATGGTATGTATTATGTTACCAATATGTATTATTGCAGTACGTAATTCACGTGTTCTAGCTTCACATTCTATAATACTCAATTTACGTTTGGATGCCATTTTTCTTTACGTAATGACTCACTTCTTGCTGTACAAAATTTCTCCTAAACTGTGTCTGAACGTTATTTATAATCACAGACACTTGTAACTCGTTGGGGTACCGTGAGCCATGCAAACAAAATTAAATGTGTGCTTTACAGACCTGCCTATACCCTAGAAGAAATTTAGATTTTTTAAGAGTATTTTCTAGCCATTTTGTGTATTTTTGTATTACAGCATGTGTATAAAATACTCCAGAATACACCGGGTAGGCAGGTCCGGCTTTCGGGACTATGTGAATGACAATTTCGTATGGTGGATATAAAATTCTTCATACAGAAGTAGCCCTATGTTTTAGGAAAGAGACAGCAAATTACTTCTTTCATAGGGCCATTGATGACGTATTGAGGTAGGGAAAGGGGGGGGGGGGGAGTTTCCTTTTCCCATGGGGCACCAATAATTCTCTCTGCGACTCTGCTTGTGAGGCATGCTATGTTAATTCCTATAATACAGGTATCACATTACACCGGTATAACATGGTATAATATGTACACGTTTTAACATAAGGCCTTACGAGACCGGCTAAAACAAGTGTCTGTGGTTATTATTAAAAACATGTGACTCCGCATCATTCAAAAATAGACACCTGACAAATCGTTCTCTTTCGGCCAAAGATACCCACAAGCTCTACAGGTTGACTAGGTATGTGCCAAATTTAATTCCATGATATTGTGAAACGAAATATCCCATTTGGCAACGGTTCTCAACGTCTTTGTATATCGCTATATGATCAAGACAGGACTCGCTACAAACTATTTCCTGTGGTCCATTTGCACACATCGTATCCAATCCCACATTATTCTCGTAAGGCCTTATACTAATTCATATTATACCGGTGTACTACTAGAATTATTTCAATGATTAAATTAATGCTTCGTTGATATTTAGTATATGGAGGCTGAATGAAGCCTGTTCAGATAGCACACAGTAGTTGAGTTTATCGAGGGCCGGTTGTACAAATTAAGCAGTGGTTAATTTTAATTTTTTTTATATCAGTTCCCATCGAGGTCGAGTTTCTATGTGTTATTGGAAATTAAACCATCGATGCTCGTTTGAAAACCTCAGCCCATGCAGAGTAGGTATCGACATAAAGAACTAAACAGGTTATTCATAAAATAACTTTTTTTTAGAAAATAACCAATCATATTAATTTACTATAAATAACAAATAAACCCCCATAAATTATAGAACTGCAGTAAATTATTCAATAAAATTACCCATAAAATAACTGACGACAGGAGCGCGTATATATCCAAATAATATACTGCTTGTACGCCACAATTATACAAAATATACTCATCTAATAAAATAACCCACGAAAGACACAATTATAATAAAATATGTAAGTTTATTCATATTTACATAAGAGACCCTGCAACAATAAATACTAAAATGCAACAATAAATTTAACATATCGAATGAACATAATTGTTTTTTCTTGACAAATCAGTTCAAAAATGGCTTTCACAAAATGACTCCTTGCAACTCTTTACAAACGTAGGTTAAATTATCAAAACAAACATAAATCAAATACCTATTATTTCAAAGCTATAACAATATACTACATGTATATTCCATATATAGATAGCATTTTCTTATATTGGTATTACATTTCAATTTAATACCAAAAGTCGTTTTTTTATACATTGATTATGTTGCACGCCCTGTTCAATGTCATTTCACTTCCATGTAAGTTTACATGGCGCCCCTGATATAAGAGTATGTCCACAGTAGTAGCAGCTTTAACACAACCAGGACAATGTGAGAAGATCACTAACGTTCCTTCAGAGGTGCATTCTCACCGTACGATTTGTAGGTACAATATTTCTTATTTGCAGCATTTTGATTGGTCCATAGAAATGTGTGACACGGTCGACTAATCAAAACTCTAAGACTAGGGGAAATCCCCTGGAATCATTACTACAAATCGCGCTGTGAGAATGCACCTTAGGTAAAGACAAACTGACGGTTCTCAGAACATACCACCCTTAGCCAAAGTACCAGATTTCCAGTTATATTGAAGGTAACTTACACAGAAATGAATAATTAAAATACTTATATATATACCTATGTATCAACCGTAACTTCTAAATTTCACCCAAATACTCACTTAGATTGTGACAGAGATTTTGCCAAAGTTCGACAACTACAAAACTTGTTCTGGCTGGCTTCCAATGCCTCAAAACCTGCCAATGGCAAACACAACCGGATTGAGACACATAGATACCCTAACGCTTAAAAGATTCTGGTTTCCGCATATGTTATTTATAATATAAACAATAATTAACCATAAAATAGTATTTGTGGTGCCCCTGTTCCCTTGATACCCTAGCATGTGTTTTATATTTTGAGTAATGGTTAATCTAGCCCTGACGGCATAATATTCTGCTTAACACAAGTAAACTAGAAATACAAGTAATCTAGTTCATTCATAAATAAAACAAATAACAGTTAAAATAAAAAAATGTTTTAGCAATAATTGCATACCAAGGTTGAAATGTTTGTCCAAGCTCAAACATTGCTAACTCATTGTAAAGACATCATTATATATATCTGCCGCAAGCATTTGTAGCTTAATTGATTCGAGCTCTGACCCGGCAAGCCATGGACCCCAAGTTTGAACCCATGTGATGGCAAGCAAAATTTTCTTTACAATAAAAACATATATTGTGGCCGACTTTTATTATTATTTATTTTTAATCTGGTATTCATCATACAAAACTCCTCAAACTTTACTTTTCAAACTCTCTATACACTTAATTTGTATCCAATATGGATCCGTAAGAAAGGGGACAATGTAGCTAACAAAAAGGTTGTTGAGAAAAATTAACCCCAAAAAGCAATGTATATAATTAATCCCAATTATATATTCTCGCCGGGTTATGAGGTCATTTGAGGCATATTTACAGTTTCAGCTAGTAACTAGTATTACATTTTCCAGAATTTAGCTTTGTTGGACACTTTGTTGGAGAAGATGCTACATCTAACCCAAAACTCAAACCCATAGGTGAAAGCATAGGTCAAATTGATAACCCATAAACCAGAGGAAGGCCTCGGCTTTTCTGTATTATTACTTTCTACGCATTCTTACTCTGCTTGCCATAATGACGCAATGAAGAAATGAAATCTCATCATTTAGATAGATTAATCGGTAGTTAATGTCATGCTGAAGGTTATTTCACATAGAACCACACAATGGTGGTGATGTACAGCCACATTCAATCAGCCTCTTGTTGGCCATTGGCTCTTAAAGAACTGCATTTTGAAATATACACATGTATAATATGCACAGGATTATGGCCAAATGAAGTGTTCAGTATTGAGTGAAAAGTAGTTTGACGTTGTCTATATCTAAATGGAGTTATTTCCACATTTTAGGTGATATTATGCTCTACAACAACACAAATGTAACATTGCATTTCTTCTAAGTAGAAACCCGTGGGTCATATTGGTAGATTGATCAAGTCTTCTGAAGCAAAATACCACCTATTTGGAGCCAAAAACTCCATTACACAGAGCATGTTAGTTCACAATTCTTCATACAGAATTTTAGTTTTGATTTCTAGTTTGATATGGTTTTTTATCTTGCCTTTGTTTATTTCAAGAAAGTTTCAACACAACTAAATACAAGAGAAACACAGGAGTGATGGGACAGAGGCACTACCTGATGCTCAGTGTGACGCAGACAAAATAGGTCAGCTGTTTACAGCACTTTTAAGTGGGTGGTTGGGAGGGAGCTTCTTGTAGCCCTGGTGCTTTCAGAGCTAAGGGGCAGCATGAAGCCGTTCTGTTTCTTAAGTCTTTGTATTACGTCCTGTATTTGACCTGGCCTGTCTTTGTTCATTGCCAGTGGTGACAAGGGTTATTTACATGTACTTATATACTATCTATCATCCTTTATCTTTCTGAATAATAAAATATGAATATTGTGCAAGTTACAGGAAGAAAGACTTAAGCTTTGGGTTAGTATTCCATGGTCCAGCCATGAAACACAACACTGATGCATTATGCAATTGATTATTCAAATTTCCTAAAAAAAATATACCACAGAATACAGTTAACTGGTTGGAACCAGGAGTCTCAAAGTATTGCTTAAATATAAAGCAGAATGAAATGAGTATCACTATCATTTTCATAGAAAATATTTTCCAGTGACAGGATGGAAATAAGAAATATTACAGTCAACAAAAATCCTTAACTACTATAAAAAAAAAAATGCACATCAATAATAACATAACTTAACATATCAGATAAGTGTATACTGAACATGCTATATACAAATAAATGTACACTGGATGTATATTACAGACCGTGATGAGGGTCTCTTGGAGGGTGTATCAACTATCAAACATATATTGACGTTATTATTGAACGTTCATCCTGGCGTGAGTGATACGACAGTGGGTGTGACTGGCAGTATCAACTATGACCTGTTATGATTAGTGTTTTATGACACGGTCATATCTAATCCTCACAATGTCATTAATCAGGCGGTAAAGGAGTTAAACTAATGATAGTCAGACCCAATCAGAAACAGGATTCTTACCAAATTTATAAAGAAAATTGTGATCTTTTAACTTGGAATAACGCTAATGGATGATGATTGACAGCCTGAACACATCCGTATCAGCGATATTCAGCCAGAGAAACCCTTAATCTTGTAGAACTCTGATGATATCAGCAGACAACTGAGTATGTGTGTTTGATTTTAAGATCTAGTCCAGGTCACTTGTATCTGGAACCGGTTTGCTGAACTTTAATTGATTTTTCTTGGCATTTCTTTGATCGAGTTTGCATTTGGTGACAGGGCAATATTTGTCAACAGATATGCCCAGGAAAATAGTTGGCAGTCATGAGACAGCACGAAGAGATGGAGAATGAAGCGATTTGCAGTCAGGAAGTCAGCACGAAGAGATGGAGAATGAAGCGATTTGCAGTCAGGAAGTCAGCAGGAAGAGATGGAGAATGAAGCGATTTGCAGTCAGGAAGTCAGCATAAAGAGATGGAGAATGAAACGATTTGCAGTCAGGAAGTCAGCACGAAGAGATGGAGAATGAAGCGACTGTCCTGGCATTCTTAGCCCAGAATATTTATCCTTTTTGCATCATGTAAAATAACTTTAAAACAGTCCAACACTGAAATGAACATAACATGGATCAGTCTAAGTCGTCAGCACTGACACCTCCATGGGGGAATTTATACTCGCTCAAATCCTGGGGAAGTGGGGTGTTCAGCATCAGGTCAAGGTCAACAAATTCATCGTTGGCATTGGCGGAGCTTGGCATGAGGAGATCAGATGAATCATCTGCCAGATCAAATAATGATGGTGTGTACTGCACCAGCTCATTTCCTACAACAACAGAAAAAACACATTATCAATTAAATAACATTTATAAAAACATTTAATATCAAACAATTTATTGCTGTTTTATGTCAGAATGAAGATTATTCCTCTGATGCCATGTTTAATGTCAGTATTAGAACATGTGGAAAACACCAAGATTTACAGAAGCCAACAGTAATTTTTTCACAAGCTAATGCATTTCTATCAGACCAAAGGAACAATATTAAATTGTTATTAGATTGTTAAAGAAGTACTCCAGGGTATTGCGCTCATATGACGAGTTTGAGTGAAGAAGAAACCTGACAAAAACAACTCTGTGATATGATCCCCAATCAAGATAAAACCACCAGTTGATTGGAACATCCCGAGTCAAAAGGGGATCTACACCTCTTTTTAGGGACTACTGTTTAGAAAATGCCATTATCTGTTATTGTGACTTACCCATAGGTAAATCAGGTGTCCCTAAGGATGATGTGGAGGGAAAGAGAGGATTGTCAGATTCAGACAGCTGAAAACAACAACAACAATATACAATACCTTTAAAATACTGTAAATCACCTAAAATTTCGTTTATGAACAATGCTTACATTTTTGCTAGTTGTGACAGTATTACAGCATGTAAACAGACAAATTTATGTTTTCTGAGAAATCTTGATGCTTTCTAACTGGGAAATCAATCGTCTGACTCTCAGACACAATTTCTAAGCCTTTAAAATAGCTTCCAAAGTAGTAATTTTATGGACGAATTTTTAGGTGATTTAGGGTACATCAAACCAACCAAGTTATACAAACAACATCAGGTTATACATCTTTATTATTAAAACCAAAAATCTATTGAGGAAATACAATATCTCTATTACAAAGCATCAGTCAACCCATGATACACAATAATAATACCGACAGGACATAAGAAATAGTCCGATTTGTTTGCTTGTTTGTTTGATTGGGGTTTTACGTCGTATTTCACTTATATGACTGATATTTCTCATAAGAAATAGTCTGAAGTTCACTTCACAAAACTTTGTACAACAAAAATTATCAGTAAATAATTTATCACTTTATAACCCTTGGGTTGCTGACAGACCGCTTTAGAGACAGGTTACCCATTCCAATTACCTGAAAACTAATTGGAATCAAAAAAGATATGTTTCAGTTAAGGTAAGAATACTTACATCACTGGATAGGTCTGTACCCAATGGGTCATCTGTATCAAACAGCTACAACACACAAACATTTTATATATGACAATAAGTAAACAAATTATTAACCTTCTCCCACACGGGCACAAACAAGAAAATGTTTGACTCGCTTTCTTATAAAAAAGCTATATCCAATCAAATGGAATCAAATATACATAAACACAATTTGTTTATCTATATGTTGTCCATAACTACACAGAGACCTAATTAACCACCTGCTTCGTCACATTTTAAAGTTGTTTATCAGCAGGACTTAGATTAGCAGCACTGGGTAAACAGCGTTTGTTTGTTAGGGGGCTAAAAATCATCCCCAAGGGTATTTGGTTTAAATGATGACTGATTGTCTGTGTCACACTATTCCCAGCTTAAATATGGTGGAAAACCAGGAGGAAAAAAACACAATTGTCGGAACCACACTGTGTGACTCACTCATATACCTGATGGTCCACAGATGGACTCGAACCCATGTGTGGTCTATCAAAGTAGGCTGACACACTAACCACTAAGCCACAACCATGGGCAGTTAATGGTGAACAAATTGCACAGAATAAAGCAATTCAGATGATATTAGTATGAGGTGTCCGATAAGACACATGTTACAAAACTTACCCCCAGGAGTAAGGAAGGATCAAAGTTATAGGTGGGACTTCTCAAAATATCCTTCAAATTGTTTATATCCATCTGCATTCCTTCTAAGTGGTTTGTCATCTCAGAGCTGAAAACAAATTAATGAATTCATATATATATTTCAAATAAATAGCTGCTGTGGTTCTTGTCATAGGAGCTGAAAGTTGTGTTAGAATCCACAAGAAAAATATCATCTAATAAACACAGTTGAAAAGTGTGTTCTATTTACTGGACATACTGTGAAATACAAAGAGAACAATTCCCCTTTGTGAAAGTTATAAACTGAGAGTGAATCTACTATTGTAATGATACAAGAGTAAACCAATCTCTCTATGAAACCGAGCCACAAGGGGAGATAATTACCAAGGTTCTGAGGGTAGTGTAGTTCTGTAAGGGAGGTAACTCTGGGCTTGTTCCAAACTAAAATGAGAACAAGGCACATATAGAGGGACTATTTCACAGTGCTAGAGAGCCACAGCTGTTTTTAATACATATAGTTTGACTAGATAATTAAAGGGCATGGACGAACACAAAAAGTAACGCCCTTTATATATATTTCAAATACATGAGGAGAGAAAAATTTGCTTGCCTCCACCAGGATTCGAACGCGAGATCTTTGGCGTACAGGCCCAACACTCTACCGACTGAGCTACAGAGGCTTACCGCAGAATGAGTCCCGAATTCTAAACCAGTGATTGTTTGTTTGTTTGATTGGGGTTTAACGTCGTACTCAAGGGTATTTCACTTATATGACGACGGATTGTCCACT
>JAQQZZ010105378.1:0-15992 GCA_030265115.1 Mopalia vespertina
CTCGAAAAAGAGGCAGCAAAAATTTACTTTTTATGCAAAATATATTTTTCTGTAAGTTTAAAAAATTTTCTTTTTACTTAGGGGGGTTAGAGTATCCTTAAGGCAATTGCAAATATAGGTCGCTGCAGGCATGGACACATGATCAAAACAGTTTGGATTCGATGCAGACTCTTTATTCTCAGCCAATCATACGGCTAGGTCACCGACTTATAATACTTATAGTGTAGAAATGACATTGCATACATTACCGCAATCGGAAATCATCGAATTTACTCGTGATCACCATTATAAAGAAAAAACAAGATTTAGCCGATTTAGAGTGCTGTAAATGATATCGTCTCTGTGGGACAAATAGCAGCTGTTAAAAAGAATTATTTTTTTGGTGACATGTGACCATTCTTGACATTTCACTGACAAAAAAACGACAGTGTACTGGCAACTGCAACTGTTATACACTACCATACAATATGAACTACATGCCTTGATCGCAATGCGAGGTTCCTCCTATAAGTAGGCCTAAACAAACTTTTCTGCATTCGAAAATACTATGTTTAGCCACCCGGCATCTAGCACGAACATATGCTTTTTTGTAATAATTCGGACATTCGACTGGCAAATCTGTCCGTAAGAATGATGACAATATGACAAATAGTTTAACGAAGCTCATTTTCTCAGCTAGCCGACCTCGTGGTTAGAAATACAGCGATTGTTTACTTCTTATTTGTGACCACGTATAAATTGATTCTGATAAGTCTAACGTTAACTTGATTAAGGCTTTCCAATTCGCTGCATAACAAACATCGACGTTTAAGAAGTCAAAATAAATGCCTCAGGAACAACTTGGTATATTTCGTTTTTACCAAAATAAAAGAGCTGCTACCAATTTTAGACAAAGTAAATATATTCCACTTTAGTTTATTTCGTTTTTTTCCCCTTTATAGTTCATGTAATAATGCTTGATTCGTATTTAACGACGTGCTCGATGGTAATCTCCTTATCTGACGACGGTGTATTCCAACAGTTATTGACACTATAGCATAACCAAATGTGAAGTGCTTTGCTATGTACATTATTCGTAGTCTTCCTCTGGTGTCAAAAAACGATCGATTGATACCCTCTGAACAGCCATCATGCAATACATAATCTCAACTTATTGAACTTCAACAGAGAAGGTTTATCGCTTCTGTTAATCGGTAAACTAAAAATTGACGCTATGTCTTACAGCATGGATTCACATACCGTTTGTCATTGGAAACAAGCATATTTAAATATTTAAATGAGGCCAAAGAACACACGTAAAACGATGAATTATTGCTAAAATCTCCCTTTATTATCTCGCATTTGTTTTGAAAGTACCTAAATACATATCCAAATGTATGTATGTATGTATCAAGAGAAAGCCAACAGGTGTCAATACGGTGTATAGATAACATAACTGTATATCACCTTAACACTAGCCTACAGAATAACAAAATAAGATAATATGTTACAAAAAGGTTCTAATAGTGTCAATCGTAGAAATAAAATAAAAACCAATATAATGAAATTAAATACATATTAATTATACATGAACATATTGAAATCGAATGTGACGAAAAAAAGTAAAAATCTGACATGTGGTCAAAGGGTGATCGACTTTTCGACTAAAGACAAGAAAAACAAACCATTTTCATCTAAAAGGTCACTCCTATTGGTTCAGCCCTTGATATTAATAGATTTGACACCTTTTCTGGTAATAAATTGTGTACAGATGTCTAAAAATATATCATCTAAATACTAAGATATAACAAATACTTTTAGTATCATTTAATACATGATTTATAAACACACGTGTATAAATTATTTTGCATTTTGTGTTTAGTATCACATTTAACGTTATAGTAAGCAGTAAACTTTTTTTTATCATAGCCGAAAGTTTCAACAACTCTCAGTGAAACTACCTTTTTATATGTGCTGTAACTGTAACAGAGATTTGCGTCGACTTTAGCCAAAATAAAACCACATTGTCTAGCAGGGGCAAATTCTCTCATTTGCAGGAAATCTAGATAGAATGAAGGGAATAACGTTTGTAAGGTCTAGGATGCATTGATATACACAAAGCTTGCTATTTGTTTTCATCATATTTGTTTGTTTGCTTAATTCCAGTCCAATTGGTAAGGAAACCACCCTCGACAACTCTGGAAACAAACAGAAACAAGACGGACCAAATATAGGACAATCACAGGGTGTAATACAAACACATCACAAACAGATCGACCTCATGTTGCCTCTTAGCCATGAGAGCACCAGGGCAGCATGAAGCTGTCTCCCAGGCATCCACAGACTTCTTTCCAACATAACTGTAATAAATCGATGTTTCTTAAGCATATAAATATCAGCAGATGCACTGATCTATACTATAGATTTGAGACCCATACCACGACGCCTTGAATTATAAATTTATAATTCTAAACATGTTCTGTGGAATAACCCACTATTATTTAATATTTCGAATAATCTGGAAAATGACTTTGTGGGATCGACTCGTGGTTTGCACATTCATTTGCTGGATACTCTACAACATTACAGTTGTTGAACACATTTTGGAGTTGAACTAAACACAGCTTGAAATCATAATTTGGTCATATTATACAATTGTTGAAAGTTTATCACGCTTGCTGTACATGTTTAACACAGAACCAGCATATAAAAAGCAGTACTACAGAATAACATATTTGAGTATGAGTAAATGGATTAGCTCCCACAATACAAAGCTCAATGACCAGTCACTGCTTGATTCTTGAAGAGTTGAAAAGTGAGAACTCAAATTCACCAAGGGTTATTTCAAGGCAAAGTAAGGCTCACGTTCGCTGGTATGCCACATAATCATTTAGATATATCAAATATAAACCCACAGGTAAGCAAGACCTACCATTTGCTCCCAAAGCAACTATTTAACCACAAGCGTTAACATGTTATTGTTTTTAATATATACAAAAAATTCTTGGGCCAGGTTTGTTTGATTGGGGTTTTACACCACAGTTAAGGATATGATGAAGGTATCCAGTCCTGGCAAACAATGGTAATATATAGGGAAAACACAATATAATACAATCAACGTTAATCAACACGATAGCAATGAAACAAACTAATAATATAATTTTTAAGATTGCAAATGTCCAAATTACTTGCGTCTGAAGAAATAAACTGAATATTTACAAAAGTTTGAGAAGCCCCTAGTTAATTATATAAGTGCCTTAATTAACTTGTTTTATCGTTGAAAAGCACAGTATATAAGACAAAAAGACGAATAGCCCAAATTGACATTGCTAAACAGAGCTGGTTCACGTTGCCCCTAACATGTAGCTCTGAGATCAGCAGGACAACTCCCTCCATGCTAACCACCCAGTAAGGGGCCAGTTTAATAGAAATAATCCTGGAATTGATGTCTGTAATATTTATGTATTTTAGTGGTCATTGAAGGAACACATACATGTATACGTGCACATTTCACACCACATAAAGGTACTCACATAAAATATACATATTTACTACCTGCTTTCTCTACATTAATAAATATACATACAGTGTATATTACAAATTTATGTACACACTATTATTTTTTTTCAGAAGTCAGTATGATTGTAGTTAAGGAGTATGAAGGTTCAAAAGGCACATCTTTTTGTTGGACACATCCTTTACTCTCAATAGTTCACTTGCACACTTTTACCTATACTCATTTCAGATCTAGTCCAAGCATTGAATCAAACATAGATTGAGTGGAACTTATGCCTGACTAAATAAGTATATGAAACCATTAAATAAAAAAAACACCCTTACAACAATAACATATAAAATGAGTGTTCACATATTAGAGTCTTGGTGATTATAAGAAAAATAACTAATTTCTGTGGAATAAAATTGCACTGAAAAAATGAATCAAGGAGTATGAAGCATAACTCTTTTTCACCTGATCTTAAAAACAAACTTAATCCATTATGCTATTTCTTTAGTTAGTCAATAATTATATTAAATAGAACAATTCAGATCAGAATTTTAAACCAGAAGTGATCATACAAACCATGTGTAATCAGCAGAAATCATTTATGGTGATAGGAGTTGAAAATTGTGATTGGCGCATCATTTATTATTGATAAACATTCGCGAAAAAGTTTAAAATAAATGCAATTATAGAAAAGAGATCATTTAAAAATGATAGTATGCTTTTTCTGCAGATTACAGAACAGAAAATGACACATCATGATACTAATTATGTCAAGGTTATTTTTTTACTTTTTTATGACAGAATATATCATATCTTTTAAATGCTCATCAGAAATCTTAAAACCAATTCTAGTCTTTACATGTAGTATAAAATGAGCACCCAATTCTGAGTATTACAAACATGATTTTGTTCAGAAATCAGAAATATTTACACGTATCCATGGTTATGTCCCCAAGTCTACAGATGACCTAGACATACATGTACATACTGCAATAACAATCTACTCTACAAGGATAAATGTTAAACGACACTGTAACAAGTCCTGAACAGAACTTCAGGTCACCTTTCAAATAGTTAAAATGACTAGAAAATAGTCTTGTAAACTCTTTATATATGGAGTGAATCAACTTTGTGGTAATTACGAGCAATATACACAACTGGTATGATGAGCGGCCCAAATCCAGCATTATACCATACATGTACATATTTGATACAGGTAACACTGCCTCGCTAATGACCAGGGCATATATAGTTCTTCTGGCTTAACATACATGTACTGTTTGTTTGACAAATTGTGACATTCTGGGACAGGTTTTGGAGACATTGTAATATTTTCACTGATATAGGCTATTAAGTTGTATTATACAGGTTATTAATTATACCTCCTGTCATGATATGTGAGCCTGAAGGATTATGATACAGGTAGGCACACCATTCCAATCATTCAAACTTCATTTTTGTAAACTTTTATGCTCAGAATCAGTGCCCACCATTCCAATCATTCACACTTTATTTTTGTAAACTTTTATGCTCAGAATCAGTGCCCACCATTCCAATCATTCACACTTTATTTTTGTAGACTTTTATGATGAGAGTCAGTGCACACCATTGCAATCATTCACACTTTATTTTTGTAGACTTTTATGCTCGGAGTCAGGGCACACCATTCCAATCACTCACACTTTATTTTTGTAGACTTTTAATGATGAGAGTCAGTGCACACCATTCCAATCATTCACACTTTATTCTTGTAGACTTTTATGGTGAGTCAGTGCACACCATTCCAATCATTCACACTTTATTTTTGTAGACTGTTATGCTCAGACTCAGTGTACACCATTCCAATCATTCACACTTTATTCTTGTAGACTTTTATGCTCTGAGTCAGTGCACACCATTCCAATCATTCACACTTTATTTTTGTAGACTTTTAATGATGAGAGTCAGTACACACCATTCCAATCACTCACACTTTATTCTTGTAGACTTTTATTCTCATAATCAGTGCACACTATTCCAATCACTTATATTTTATTTTTGTAGACTTTTATGATAAGAGTCAGTGCACACCATTCCAATCATTCACACTTTATTTTTGTAGACTTTTATGATAAGAGTCAGTGCACACCATTCCAATCACTTATATTTTATTCTTGTAGACTTTTATGATGAGAGTCAGTGTACACCATTCCAATCACTTATATTTCATTCTTGTAGACTTTTATGATAAGAGTCAGTGCACACCATTCCAATCATTCACACTTTATTCTTGTAGACTTTTATGATGAGAGTCAGTGTACACCATTCCAATCCGTCATACTGTATTCTTGAAGATTGTTTTCAAACTAGTTTCTGATAAATTGTCCGAGAAGCAAATTTTCCCCAGAATTCCTGACAAATTATGTGCAAGGTGCAAATAGAAGATCACACAGAGTAATCTTTCCATTAAGAAAGTCTATTTTTTGATGGCCGCAAAGTCACAGGTCCATGACCGAGGTATCATGAAGTCCCACACACCATCCTGAAATCAAAACATAAGAAATTATATTTACCTGCATAATCATTAATGGCATTAATTCTAAGCCCCTGCCTGTTCATAGTCTACTTTTATTCAAAGCCACCGGGTCAAACTATCCTTGGAAAATCTGGTCCATATATAACTGCAGAACATGTTGTTGTTTGGCTTGGGGACGGAACCCTCACTTTCGGTTAAATGTGAAAGCATCCACCAGTGCATGCAGTAGGGAGACAGCCACGACTAGATGATATAACTACCATGTTTTCAAACAATGACGTCAGTTCTGCTTTGTGTTCCAAAACTGACCCCAACATTGGTTATTAAAACAATAAGCACACTCAGGAGACAATTTCTCCTAACTTCTCTTCACATCATCCCCCAACACTACAGCTCATTTTATTCTTGGTTTACTTCCACTTTAAACTACAGTAACTTTACTTACATATGATAGAGGACAAGACCTCCGTGCATACCACTCCATGCTGTACATACACATTAACACTCCATTCCCTATAAACAACGCTACCCAGAGAAAGACATTCCAGCTACGACTCACTCCTTTATCAGTCAGAAATATGAACCCAACTACAACAGAAAAATCAAGGATAAATATAAACATATCACCAATCTCTCTAAATATGTCTGGTTTAACTGATGCTTTATCCAATATTCATTGTTACCGAATGTCAATTTAATATCACAATCCAAAAACAGAAACCATCCTTCATCCCTTTTTAATATGCAGCCATGATATGTTTGTTTCATTAAAGTGGTACTCAAAGGTATTTCACTTATAAAGAGGGATTGTCCACTTGTCCTTTTCTAAAGGATTGGTTCAATGGTATAATAGTTGTAAAGCAAACCATCAAGGTACAGAGCTTTGTCAGGCAAAGGCACATGTATATGATTAGGTGTTTAAGGTTAACGCTTAAAGCAGTGTACTTTCAGAATTATAACCTTATCAGCACAGCGATTAGATGTGAAGGATTTTGCTCTGTTAGAAAAATAACTCTCCTCCAGTACTAGGTAAAGCGAAACATGATGAGGCTCCGAACTTACTGCCCTTACTCAGAGGGCATTCAGGTATAAAATATACCTGAAAATATAATTAAAACATAAAAGGCGTAGGATTTGTTGGTTTGTCTGATTGGGGTTTAACGTCGTACTCAATGGTATTTCACTTAGGCCTATATGACAATGGATTGTCGACTTCACACTGTTCCTTGGCTAATTACCGTGGAAAACTTAGAGGAAAACATGTAAAAACTCCCCCTGCAATTTCCAGAACCACATGGTGTGACTCACTCATATATCTGAGGGTCGACAGACAGACTCGAAATCCTGAACAGAACATCCAAGTAGGAATAGTAAGCACACAAGCTAATCTCTAACCCACAGTTGCGGGCCTCTAAAAAGCATCGCACGGTCTAACAATAATTGATTTATCCAAATATGTACACCAGTCAATTAGTGGAATTGAACATGAGTGGTGGGATTCAAATTGGGTACATTCTTACAAATACATTCATACCATTACGATTACTGAAAATTCATATATTTAAAATCTGAAGAAATCAATAACTTACATCCGGCTCCAGCAAACATGAAATAGAGAACAGGATAGAAGAATCCCATGGACACAGACAATATGAACTCGTGGAAGAGTGCCGATATGAAAAACACCATACCCATTGACAGGGCACGGTATTTGGGCCCGAGCAACTGAAAAATAACATATTCATTTTTGTTAAGGAACAATTTCAATTTAAGTAATTTTACAGGAAACCCTCAAAGCTGAAAGATTGATTAACATCTCGTTGATTATTGGCTGTGTAACGCTTTGGTTACACAGACTTCATGGAGAGAACTATACTCGGTCAATTCATACACAGACTATTTGAACACAACCATAAAGTGTCATAGGGAATTTAATGTTCCCACAGTGGTAAGTCAAGACAGTTTTACAATGCTGATTGTTTGACTGATTCATTGGTGTTTTACACTGTGCTTATGTGATGGTTGTGTATTCCAACAATAATTTATTGATTGATTGATTGGTGTTTAAAGCCGCGTTTAAGGGTATTTCACTTATATGACGGTGGTGTATTCAAACAAATATTGGCACTAGCACAACCAAGATGAGAACCCTTTCCATAATGTTCATTGTTGGAAAGTTAATTTTCCTCCAGTGCTATTAAGTAAAGACAGTATTGCTACTCTGCAAACAAACTGCCCTTAGCCAGGGGGCTTGACTAGGCTGAAAAGATCCTGTAATTAGCCCACAGGCAAAGATACCTTCAAAGATCATCTAGTGCATTATTACTTTGTTTAATATAATATATGATTTTTATGAGGTAAAGTCAGTGGACTGACTATGCCACATTCCAGGCCCATGGATGACCAAAACAGCACTGGCAAAAACCAATGCCCACATTAGAATATTCAAACAATGGCCATACATGTATTTAATAAAGATACCAACAGGGTGTGGAATTCTAGGAGCAGAACATAAAGAAATTATGACGGTATTGCTTCTTGGCTGAGGGAAGACTATGGTAAATTCAAGCTTGAATCAACCACTGGGGTTTATCGTACACATGTACATGTACTACTTATAATTCTTAACACTAATCCCTGTCAGACCAGAAGTTTAGCTGTAAGATCTTGATCATCAGCATTCGCAACAGTTATAAGATTTGAATGATTAGGATTTCTTTGGTTGGGGTTTAATGTCATACTCAACTATATTTCACCTTAAGGTGACGGATTGTCAATTTCACACTGCTCCTTGTTTAAACACAGTAGAGAAAATCTTGTACAAAACATGAATGGGATGGCCAGATACACATCATGTGACTCACTCATATACCTGATGGTTGACAGATTCTAACCAGTAATACAGTGAAGCAGGATTAGTGGGCAGCCTGCCAACCCCTAAATCACAGCCACAGGCCTGATAAGGTTTGAATAACCCCATTACATGTGTTCTAGCACAGAATAAGCAAAATACAGTTGATGAAAATCAGTTTAATTATGTTGTGTGGGATTGAGTTGACAGGAGATATCAGGTGATCTTTTATACACCAGGCAATAAGTGCATTGCTATAGGCTGACTATCTCCAACGTCCATGCAATGTTACACAACTAGATGTGTACATTGATTGATTAGTGTTTAAAAGTATTATATAATATTCCTCCAGTGCTAAGTATGGTTAAAACATACAGCCAGTGAGCCATACATGTGTACAACTTACATAATAAAAATCTTTGTAAATATAAGTGTAGAGCCAGTCATGAACCACAACATTCCACGTTCTGTAATAATTAGCAAAGGTTGTAGAATTCCACCAGTCCTAAGAGAAAAAGACAGAAAAATGAGAAAAACACTAGATATAATATATGTAGACAGATAACATGTCATTTGTCACAAAAGGCTTTTTTTCTCGTCTGAATGGATGAAAAGGCAAATGCTTTGTTTGCTATCTAGGGAATTGGTATATAGAGCACAACAACGGTCATAGATCAAAACAAATTCACAGATTTTATTTAATTCAAAGTTTAATTATAGGTTAATTGCAGCAACAGATGGTATTGCATTCCAGTAAATACCACAAACCAATATAGGAACCATACCTTGTAGAAAAGCCTGTCTCCAAACCGCAGCATCTCTGAGAATGCATTCAACCAGGAGTGTAGAATTGCAAAAAATGCTACAAAGAAAAAAAAATTAATTTTAATAATATAAGACATAACTTCCTTAAATATTTGTCTGTACATTACACTAGTTCTTTAAGGCAACACTAAAATATGGTGTATCAATGGTTGAACAATGTCTATTGACACGTTTAAGAGTATTTAAACGGAGGTGTATTCCATCAAAATCCACACCAGTACAAACAAATACCAAACCCTCTTTGAAAATGCATGTTTCAGCATTGTTAAGTAAAGACAGAATGGATATGTTTGAAAATACTGCCCTTAGCCAAAGGGCTATTTCACTGGTATCGAGGACGGTTTTTAATAATCATTAATGTATTCAAAGGCCTTTCACAGAAGTGATCCATTAGTTTGCTGAATTGGTATTTGGTATATATCTTATCTTCACTTGTCTACAATTACATGACTGACGATTCCCGCAGAACAACAAAATAATTGTGTATAATGAAATAACTTTATATTTGTCATTTAAAAATTTAATATTAACAGTAGTTTCATTATTGAGTGATCACACTTTCTTAGTTTTTCCAAATTGCCAATAGTAAAAACAAAAATGAGAGCATTTCTTTGAAACATCTGATACTGAACACGCTATTTCTTCACTTTCTAGATTGCTTGAATTGCGTATCATGCCATACCTAAGGTAATTCACTCATATGAAAGCCTACCAGCCCAATGTCAATGGAAAAAAGACAGGACAATCACAAGAGTACATGTAGGTACCAAGATATCGTTGTCCCTTACATCAGAGAACACCATGGAAACAGGATACTCCCTGCCAAATGTCCACTGATATTCTAGATGCAACAAATGTACTTTTCAGCCAATGGCTAAAATACAATATTTTTTACCTGTTTACGAGTATGGCATTTTTTAGTGAAGTGAAATCAGGCGACTGCCCATATACATGAACATGATATAAGGTACAATATCTAGGATTCATATGATATGGGATCACCTTAATTCTGTTGCTGAATTGTAATGACTGATGAGCAGCCATCATAGCTAATACTTTGTCACCAAGTTAGGCTAATCAATAGATTTCACAAGGAATAAACAAAATAATCATTTACTGCTTACCTATAAAGAGAACCAGTGTTCCAGGTAACATACAGCCAAAGACAGAGAGTAGGAGGCGCTTGGGTGTGAGATGGTCCTGGTCGAAATCACGGAAAACGGGAACAATAAACCGTTCAAAAATATAATACGTGTAAAATAAGCACGCTAAAACCTGAGCAAAATTTGTCACCACATAGTTCCACCTGATGGTTGGAGTTCTGAATGAAAAAACAAACAAGGCAACAAGTGCATTAATTTCCAATATTATAATCTTAGTTTGGTATCATATGTCATAGTTTTTTAAAGATTTTTTTTGCTTATAAATTTATATATTACTTTATAACAAACGTAACAGAGGTCACTTGTTTGACACCATATTAAACACCCTGATGAAAAGGTTTTTACTGTACAAGTACATGTAGCTGTTCAATATGATACAGCAGATACTTTAAAAAAAAACACATGAGGATTGTAGTTGCTCATGATTCAAACCCAATAGTATGGTAGCAACACAAAGCTAACAGTATAAGAACTAAATAATCCTGATCAAATTACCTTGGATATTGATCTCTATAGACCAGGCAGGGAGCAAACATGAAATAGAGATATTTAGAAAAATCTGGACAAGGGCCATCCCCATTTTCTGGATTATCTTCATCTGAAGTTAAGAAACAAATTTTTGAACTCAATTCTTGTGCAACTATTTACCAAACTATCAAACAGATTTGATTTATAAAAATGACTTGTGCTTTATTCCATGATCATGAATTTATCTAGGATTTTACAGGAAGGACTTCACAGAGAGGGCATCAATACAGAGCCATTGAGGCCCCTACATATAGCTTATCTGCAAGTCAATTAATATGCTCCCTCTGCAATAAAATGCATATAGGTAAAATGGGCATCATATCTTGTGTTGAATTATGTGCATTAATTTTCCAATAAAATATTTAAACAAATTTGTAAATGGTTACAATAAAGGAGGTAATTACAGCATTGGTACCTCATTCATCATTCCTACATGTTATGTGCTTTTATCTCTCCACAAGTGAGAGTTGGAAATGTGTAATGTAGGCAGCTTTTTGTAAAAACATTGCCTACTTACCGTAACAAACTTAAACTGTATCCAAATTCATAAAAAATGATACCTACCTTTCCCATGTTTATAGTTTAAGGCTCGAGTTATGTTTTCTCTGACAAAAGCATGGACTTTCATTATCAACCTCGTCTATGAAAGAGAAAATGCAAAGATTAAATTTAGTAGTCGAGTAAAGTAGACTTACAACTCCAATAAAAGAAAGACATGGATACATGGGGATTCAATATTGTGGTTTATTTTAAAACCATTGTCAAGAATGAAAAATTTCTGCACAAAAGGTGTACAATATATATATATACATGTATTCGGCAATATGTATGTTTTTCTTCTTATGAATACATTAATTTACACCAACTATTTGACCCGTGTATAAACATGTTGCCTAGTATATATACACCTTCTGTACAGATATTTTTCATTCCTGACCATGGTTTTAAAACAAACCAAAATATTGAAAGCATTGCCAAATTGCTTCTAAATCCGTTCTGTTTTTAATGTAATCCCATCTGTCGTCTTAACCAGAGGAAAGTTCATACCAAGTTTGAAGGTAATCGGTGAATTTATTCTCTACTTATTGTGTTCACAACACCTACAAACATGAATTAGCTATAATTCAGCCATTTCATTGAATGGAATTAGGTGAAATGCAATACCATCCGTCGTCTTAACAGGAAGAAGCTACATGTACATACCAAGTTTGAAGTTGATTGGGGAATTTGTTTTTAAGCTAGTGTGTTGAAAAACATTTGGGAGGGACAGACCAACGGACAGATGGAGGGATGCACGCTTACATGTAGTATCATTTCTACGTCTCTCCTACTATAGTAGTGGTGGCCAAAAAGACAGTAATTATCAATAGGGAAAAAAAATGTCTTCAGCTAGAACCCTGTAAACACTGAATATGTACCTGTTCGCTGACCACAATGACGGCTGAGGCAGGTGGTAACTGGTTCTCAAAGATAAATCTCACAGGTAACACCAGGAATGCTATCTGATATATTACAAAGGCAGTTAGCCATATGTAATCTATAGCACCTGAAAAAAACAAATGGTAATACATGACTCATTTCCTTAGGTTGACATGTGACGGACCAGTCAGGTAAAAACTGAGATTGTCCTTTAAATTTTTCCAGAATTTAACAATGTGTTAAATGGCCTGTATGACAAAATTGTAAGAATATTGTAAATATTTTCAACAATTAAATCACTGGTTTGATGTTCAAGGCATGGCTCAAATGTAAATGATGCAACACTTCAGGGTTAACAATAACCTCAAGTTAAAACTATTCATATATTTTGAAAACAAGAACACATTGCGACAACAACACAAACACAACTTGTGAAGTACTAGTACTTGCTATGTAGGAAAAGTTATGTTTGTCCAGTGCCAAGTTTAGACAGTGTGACAAGCCTTGGACTGATTGACCAATTATGTGAATAAGCTCTTTAAGTGGCATTTAGAAGTTGGAAAACATAAAACAAATGAAAATTTATGTGGATAACAACTTCTTGGTTTATTGGTCACAATGTTTGATTATGTTTCAATCTCATTTCAGAGATCATCTTCAAGTGTTTCACTGATGAAGGTTTTATATTCCATCATTAATTGACACCAGCAAAGCCATACATTGTGAAGTGTTTTTCTTGGTTGGCATGCTAATCTTCTCAAAGTGCCAATTAAATTCAGCATCGTGACGATGCAGACAAATTGCTCGAAGCCAGAAGGCAACAAGCACTGTTTGATTGATTGTTAAACTTGATTAGTATCATATGCCACATTCAGTTGAATTTGAGGTTAATGTGCTGTGAACATAATTTATCTATAGCTTACATTCAAAGATACTTCCAACCAGTAGCACCAGGGGCTTAGCCAGAAATCAAAAGTATGGTGTCAAAAGGGTAATTTTGCTTCACTTTTTAAGTAACTAGATGTCCAATTTTCCTATCTCCTGCATGTTAAAGTTTCTTAAAACAGGGTGTCCAAATGAGGCAATTGTTCACTTTAAGGTGTCCATTTGGATGGGTGGACACCCCTCTACTTTTTGAACAATTTTAAATTGATTTAAATTGAAAAACAAAAACAAAATTTCAATTGATGAAAACATGTTTTTAAGACATGTTTCGTCAGATGAAAATAAGTTTTTTATAAATGCTTGTTGACATTTAAGCTGTACTTACAAAAGTAGTTTACTCATGTGAAAGCATGCCAGACAAGACATGTTGACCACAAGACAACACAAAACAACAGATCTGTCTTACGTTGCCCTTTAGTTCTGAGGGCAACGGGAAATTCCCTTTGACAGTAACTGTTAAGACAAAATGTTAAGTTATAAACAGCTTTTTAGTGGTTGTTTTACTTACATACTCTGCCTGGTTTCCTTTTTGTTGACCAATAATAAAAGAGAGGATATACCAATAATAGTGTGGACATCTGCATCACCACCCAAAGGGCCATAACTTTGGGGTACTGCCCAAATGCCCATGCTATCAGATCAAAACTGAGGCCGATGTGAGAAACGGACAGACTGTAAGAGCCAGTCTCACTGAAATAAAAACAAATAAATTAAATAAACATGCCATAAATATCCATTATATAATTATCTTTGAAAGACAATATTCAAATAAACAAATGAACAATACCAATGAACAGAAAATAAAAAAACAGCACACAATAAATGCTATGCTCAATTGTCTTTATTCGTGGCCACAGTGGTGCTCCCATCAATAAATAGCCAATCAAACAAAATCATCTAATGTAAATTGATTTGTTCTGTTAAAAAAAGTACTAGTCTCTTTTGCAAATATACTAGCCAGAGGTCTAGGCAACAAGAAATATACTAAATAGAAACTTGTACCACTGTTGATTTTAAAAAGTGCATGTAAAGTTTCCATGTTTACTAATCTTAGAAAGAACATCAGCAATGATTTATGTTACATTAGGAGCCTCAGATGGTTCAGACGAGACTGAAATATTTCTAAATGTCTGATAAGCAGTTTTTGAGAAGATATCCAAAGACATTGTGACCTGTGTGGTGTCAGGCCATAACTCCAAACGATTTGTAGCAAATAGCACTAAATACATAAACAAATGAACTATATTGTAAATCTACATGTAGTAGTTACCAAGAATATTGATACAGCAATTTTAATATTACATTAAAACCCCATCAGTTCAAAGGAGGCTGCAATTATTTATATATCTGATAAGCAATTCTATGGAAGATATTCAAAGCACTGAATACATAATTGTAGATGTGGTGGTCACCAAAAATATTGATACCCCAAAAATATGGCATAATAACAAGGAATATTAACATGTAACCAGAACTGTTACCCTTGGCATTACTTGGGGAAATCGGCAATTTATGAATTTTAATTTAAGAGCATAATGATGTACATGAATATACATTGCAACTACAATACATGGGTTAACAAGACACAGATATGGCCGGCATAAGTCTGAAAGCATCAAGTCTGGATGGTTCATAGGTCAGCCATTGTTAGAATCATCTGGAAGCCTTTCAGACAGAAACATGATAAGTGGTCAGCTGAAATCAACAAGTCTAAATGGCTTACCAGTCAAGTTTTTATGTCAGAAACAATGGAACAGTTTCCCCGAGATACAACCATAGCAGTTGTTCAGCGGAAAGCAACAAGTCTAAAGGACTTATACTGTAGGTCATTCAAGGTGATGTCAGAAAAAATTAGAAACCTTCCTTCACGGGTATAAAAAAAACATGTTTATTTCCAGGGAAAGTCTATATTTCACCAAAAAAAATCGAGCAAGCATAATTTCAATTAACTGAGAATGACTACGGGACTCACCCAGCTTTTTATTTATGTTTGATGCTTGACAACCTATTAAAAATATTTTGTTTGATTGGGGTTTAACGTTGTACTCAAGGGTATTTCACTTATATGACGACGGATTGTCCACTTCACACTCCTCCTTGCCTTATTGCGGTGGAAAACCGTGAGGAAACCTCATAAAAACCACCCTTGCGATTGCCGGAGCCACATCTTGTGACTCACTCATATACCTGAGGGTTGACAGATGGACTCGATCCTGTGAACGGTACATCGATGTAGGCCCTATTAAAAAGAAGCTGTACTTT
>JAQQZZ010105389.1:0-15991 GCA_030265115.1 Mopalia vespertina
ATCAGTTGACAGTCCGCAGTGTGCATAGGGTTTACAATTTCATATCAGCTGACAGTCTGCAGTGTGTCGAGAGTTTATAATTTCCTATCAGCTGACAGTCCGCAGTGTGCATAGGGTTTACAATTTCCTATCAGCTGACAGTCCGCAGTGTGCATAGGGTTTACAATTTCATATCAGCTGACAGTCCGCAGTGTGCATAGGGTTTGCAATCTCATATCAGTTGACAGTCCGCAGTGTGCATAGGGTTTACAATTTCATATCAGCTGACAGTCTGCAGTGTGTCGAGAGTTTACAATTTCATATCAGCTGACAGTCCGCAGTGTGCAGAGGGTTTATAATTTCATATCAGCTGACAGTCCGCAGTGTGTAGAGGGTTTACAATTTCATATCGGCTGATAGTCCGCATGGTGTAGATGGTTTGCAATTTCATATCGGCTGATAGTCCGCAGTGTGTAGAGGGTTTACAATTGAATATTAGCTGACAGTCCGCAGTGTGTAGATGGTTTACAATTTCATATCAGCTGATAGTCCGCAGTGTGTAGAGGGTTTACAATGGCATATCAACTGATAGTCCGCAGTATGTAGACGGTTTACAATTGCATATCAACTGATAGTCCGCAGTGTGTAGAAGGTTTACAATTGCATATCAGCTGACAGTCCGCAGTGTGTAGAGGGTTTACAATTGCATATCAGCTGATAGTCTGCAGTGTGTAGAGGGTTTACAATTTCATATCAGCTGATAGTCCGCAGTGTGTCGAGAGTTTACAATTGCATATCAGCTGATAGTCCGCAGTGTGCATAAGGTTTACAATTTCATATCAGCTGATAGTCCGCAGTGTGTCGAGAGTTTACAATTGCATATCAGCTGACAGTCCGCAGTGTGTAGAGGTTTTACAATTTCATATCAGCTGATAGTCCCCAGTGTGTAGAGGGTTTACAATTTCATATCAGCTGACAGTCCGCAGTGTGTAGAGGGTTTACAATTGAATATTAGCTGACAGTCTGCAGTGTGTAGAGGGTTTACAATTGAATATCAGCTGACAGTCCGCAGTGTGTAGAGGGTTTACAATTGAATATTAGCTGACAGTCTGCAGTGTGTCGAGAGTTTACAATTTCATATCAGCTGGCAGTCCGCAGTGTGTAGAGGGTTTACAATTTCATATCAGCTGATAGTCTGCAGTGTGTAGAGGGTTTACGATTTCATATCAGCTGATAATCCGCAGTGTGTAGAGGGTTTACAATTGAATATTAGCTGACAGTCCGCAGTGTGTAGAGGGTTTACAATTTCATATTAGCTGACAGTCCGCAGTGTGTAGAGGGTTTACAATTTCATATCAGCTGATAATCCGCAGTGTGTAGATGGTTTACAATTTCATATCAGCTGATAGTCCGCAGTGTGTAGAGGGTTTACAATTTCATATCAGCTGACAGTCCGCAGCGTGTAGAGGGTTTACGATTTCATATCAGCTGATAGTCTGCAGTGTGTAGAGGGTTTACAATTTCATATCAGCTGATAGTCCGCAGTGTGTAGAGGGTTTACGATTTCATATCAGCTGATAATCCGCAGTGTGTAGAGGGTTTACAATTAAATATTAGCTGACAGTCCGCAGTGTGTAGAGGTTTTACAATTTCATATCAGCTGATAGTCCCCAGTGTGTAGAGGTTTTACAATTTCATATCAGCTGATAGTCCTCAGTGTGTAGAGGGATTACAATTTCTTATCAGCTGACAGTCCGCAGTGTATAGAGGGTTTACCATTTATATCAGTTGACAGTCCGCAGTGTGTATAGGGTTTACAATTTCATATGAGCTGATAGTCCTCAGTGTGTAGAGGGTTTACAATTTCTTATCAGTTGACAGTCCGCAGTGTGTGCATGCACCGGTAAAGCCGCTTCTCGCTTTCAGCGAACAAAATCCACCATTCACGAGTTTTAGCCGATTGGTCTTAGATCGGTTTCACAATTGAGCATAAATCAATTTTCAAACTGATTAAGAGGTTTTATGTTACCAGTAAATTCAACGTTCAGATGCAATATGACAAGAATTAACATTAATCTGTTGATAAACAAAACACAACAGGACAATTACTGCATCAAAAAACTTTTGTTTAATAACTTTGAAATGACGTCTATGAATAACACTATTACATTTGTTTCGGTATGACCCTCATATGATTCAGTACAGCTTTAGCCTATTTAGTGTGAGGCTTGCGTTTATGGCTAGATTTATGTTCAGGGCTTAGTTCAGTGTTAGTTTTAGGGTTACCTTAACTTTAAGCTTGACAATTGACGTTCTGTTGTACATGAGGGTCTGTAAAATCACAAATGTCGTTTCTCAGCATATAGAATCGTAATAAATAAAAACACAACATTGCGATATATGTGCATTGTTTTGTTGTGATCAGCAAGGCAGCACTAACACCATCCCGGACTCCAGAAACCGTTGAAGTTAGCTGGATCCGCATCCGGGTCCAAGTAAGGGTCACGTGGGGGCGCCATTGTCTTCCAATATTCAAATATTCTGATGCGCAACTTTTCAACAATGTCCGGATGCTGTGCAGAAATTTCGTGATGTTCCGTTGGGTCAACTGAAAAAAAATATATATTATTATAACACGTATTTCTTCGAACTGGAGGCGTGTCAAATAGTTATTATCTCCGCCCGAGAGTAATCAACAAATGCTCGCCTAACCACGGAGAACTGGCAGCTACCTGCCAGCATGCTTTCCGGCATACAAACATTTTTATCTTGAAGTAATCTGTGTTTTACAACAAAAAAAAATGATTATTTCCAGTATTTTCACAGACATGTGCCAGAATGGAGCCCACAGCCGCCAGAGGTACTTTAAAGTAATCCAGGTCATTCAGCCATCCGGCCTATTACAACAACACAAGGTTAGTTAGCTGGGACATAAAAGGCGAACAATTAGGAATAAGACGCAAAATATGGTCAACAAAACAACCTCTGCGAATTTCCAGAAAATAGACAACCAAATAACGGCAAGTCGTCAAAGAAATACAGACAAGAGCAAGATAAGTTTCTCTACCTGCAATATTGAATAGCTGTGTTTTGTTAAGAGATGTAGACCTGCTACTTATCAAATCCTCGATAATATCATAAATGTTTTCGGGTATCTTCTCGTCATCATGAGGAACGGGAGGCCATCCAGGGAACGGCCCAGGGTCCCCTAATATTAGCTTCCAATCGCCCATTCTGAAACAAAATTTGTTACTTGTATTTATATTTAAATTGATGGCAAATATATTATCATATGTGATTCGTGATACTCAAAGACATTTGGATTCCCACCATTAGAAACAAATAATAAGCGGCTGAAAGCGTGTGAAGTTGGAACATTATAAAAAAAATTACCCCATACATGTTGAGTTGTATAGTCATTTACCCTTTACGTTCATGTCAGAGAATATAAACTGGATATAGCCTTTGTCAATCCAGTTTACACGAACTTTATAAACTTAAGTGTTTAAGGCTTTCTATATTCTGCTGTTAAAGGATGTTACATGTACATTATCAATTAGCCGGCATAACGCGGATTAAGGTTATGTGGAAGGGAAAGTTAACCTGTAGGTTCAGTGATACATTTAGTTGTAACCAGAACCGTAGAATTTAGTCATGAACCAAGTATGCTAGTTTATGGTTAAATTTGTTTATATAAAATACACGGGAAACTATAAAGGATTACATCCTGTGGCGGACAATCAGGAGGTATTACAAGTCAATAAAATTCAGGTTTTTGCATATAACATATGAGAGACTGGATCCCTTCACAATTGACGAGGCGGTCAATTCTCTTTCCACCTTCTGTACCCGACTACCTTATGCCTGCTTGAGGTGTAAGTGGGTCCAGGTTGTAAACAAATTCATCTCTGGCTGATGGCGCGCCTTTAGAGATCATATCCCATTGGTCCACCCCGTCCATGTTGGGATCCATCTTATCTGGTTAAACAAGTATACAAACCAAATTAAAAAAACAAAGAACATAACAATTTTTTTTTTTAAGAAGAATTCTTTGTTCAAAGAAGCTCTCTCCATACGCAGATTAAGGCTCATACGCACGAACTCAAAGCTACCAAAGACTTAGTCATCTTGAGATAACTCTCAATACTGTTTGTCTAGGAACTTATAAAAATTATAATACAGGCCAAATCAGTCTTTCATTCTTCGGAGTTGCCCCCCTTGTGTACTCTGTTAAAATTATCCGTGGAACTAATGGATATGCAATGAATATAGGAACTTTTCGAATAATGAGCTTTTCAGTTCTTTTGTTCAAAGAAGCTCTCTCCATACGCAGATTAAAGCCCAGGTTAAACCATTGACTCAAACCCTTAGTCCTCTTGAGATAACTCTCAATAACGTTTGTCTAGGAACTTATAAAAATTATCATGTTTGTATTAATTTCAGAGTGTTTTAACTAGTTACAAAAGTGTGACAATTTGTTCTTAAATGTTTTATAATTTTGCTATTTATGTATGAATGTTTGTTTGATTCATTGTTTGGCTTCATTTAGTATTCCTATATATTATACCGGTCACTACTATGTTCACTGCTGACGATGGCTAAATAAAGCCGAAATATTCAGTCAAAATGTTTCTTTGTTATTCGGAGTTGTGTAATTGGAGAGAAACTTGAGAATATGAAAACAAGTCTAGGCTGTTCATGGCCAGTCCTAACATTTATTTAACGTTTTATGGTTAGCTTCGTATTGATTGTTGAATATGCATTTCCTTCTTACATACCGGTACTACATTATTACGCAATGATTCCATGGTAGACCAAGGACTGTAAATCATACCACTTTCGTGGTAGACTTAGGACTGCCAGTCATACCACTTTCGTGGTAGATTTAGGACTGCCAATCATACGACTTTCGTGGTAGACCTAGGACTGCCGTCATACGACTTTCGTGGTAGACCAAGGACTGCCAGCCATACGACTTTCGTGGTAGACTTAGGACAGCCAATCATAAGACTTCCGTGATAGACCAAGGACTGCCAATCATACGACTTTCGTGGTACATCTAGGACTGCCAATCATACGACTTTCGTGGTAGACCTAGGACTGCCAGTCATACGACTTTCGTGGTAGACCAAGGACAGTCAATCATACCACTTCCGTGGTAGACCAAGGACTGCCAGTCATACCACTTCCGTGGTAGACCTAGGACTGCCAATCATACAACTTTCGTGTTTGACCAAGGACTGCCAGTCATACGACTTTCGTGGAAGATCCAGGACTGCAAAGCATGCGACTTTCGAAACGTTTCTGTTTAAAGAATCTTGACAACCCATCAGGCAAAATCGACTATGGATATATGAGAACATGCCCGCAGCCACATCAAACTATATACACAGATATAATTAATACTGTTTATTTGCAGTTGTTAATTTAAAGAAACTAGCGAATAATTTTAAAAAAACATTGGGATTTTTGGATAATTTACAAGTAATTGTTTCTTTTTCAAAGTATATCGATTAAGCGAAAATGGCGAGCAATCTGGTACTTTTATTTGACACAGACTGCTTCCCATGTCTAGAAACTGGCATGCGCAAAACTGTGTGGTTGACTACACGTTTAACATCGTCATTTGGATAATTACACTCATATGGCGTTTTTTTTTTTTTTCTTAAATGTGCTTCGCACAATTCGTACGTATATAGCGCATGTTTTCACCAGCAAGTGGAAGGAGTAGATTCGTGATGTTATAAAGGCTGAAACAGTAAGACAGTAGACAGGATAGCGTATGCATACCTTTTGACATCCCTGCTGCTGATAGTAATGTCGGCAGCCAATCCGTGGCGTGCATCATCCTGGACAATGGAAATGTATATCATGTCAGACACAATTTACATGACAAAAGTAAAAAAACAGAAGTAAAACTAATTTAAGGGAGTAACTAAAATACTTACTCATTGTTAACATATCCTGTTTTGGACAACAAGGTTTGGCTGTAAACAAACGCCGCGCCTTTGGTGCCTCCTTCCCACAAAGTGTATTTACCACCTCGAAGCGGAAGATTGTTCGCTCCAGCAAATGTAGGTCCGCCATTCTGTGAATAAAAGGCAATCAAATTATTAACAGGGTTGGGAGTTGATGTTGCAGTTGCACAACTTACGCTGGTCATGATTTATGAAACCAATAACACAATAACTCTACTTTTCAAATGCGAGGACATTTCGCACGAGGGCGAGTAAACCAACAATAACAAATATTGCACGAAAACGCAATCGAACTAACATCCGCAGTGAACACAATCAACGTGTTATTCAGAACTAACATCCGCAGTGAACACAATCAACGTGTTCTTCAGAACTTACATCCACAGTGAACACACAATCAACGTGTTATTCAGAACTTACATCCGCAGTGAACACAATTAACTTGTTATGCAGAACTTACATCCGCAGTGAACACAATCAACGTGTTATTCACGACTTACATCGGCAGTGAACATAATTAACTTGTTATGCAGAACTTACATCCGCAGTGAACACAATCAACGTGTTATTCACGACTTACATCCGCAGTGAACACAATCAACGTGTTAGTCAGAACTTACATCCGCAGTGAACACAATCAACGTGTTATTCAGAACTTACATCCGCAGTGAACACAATCAATGTGTTATTCAGAACTTACATCCGCAGTGAACACAATCAACGTGTTATTCAGGAAACCATGTTTATCAAGAGCATTTGTGATGTTCCCAATAGCCTCGTCCATAGCCGACACCATTCCTTGGGGAAGAAAACAAGATATTTGATGAAGTAAAAATACACGTTCTGTTCCATAGATGTCTTTACCTGAGTATGTAATTTAAGAGTGATAGACACAAGACGATTAATATTCTGATAGATGAGTAAATTCACCGTACTACAACAGCCATCAAATAGAGGGAATATTATATATAATTTAGCTGAATTTTCGAATGCTCTTACCACAGTAAATTCTTCTCGCCTGATTCTGGATCGTAGAATACATATCTTCATACTTCTTAGGAACCTACGTATGGAAACAATAATAATTTGTCTTTAATGTATTGTTGCAGGTTCCAGGCAAGGTTAAATGAATATTAAAAGTCATATTAAGAAAATCAAAATATACATTCTAAATCTGTGTTGCAGTTTATTTAGAAACAGCTTCGTGGACCACTGAATGGGGCAGGGCGTATTCTCCTGTTTGAATGCACAAGACTACTGCCCCGAAACAGCCACGGATTGATACCAGAACAGCTGGGTTACCACAATGTTCTGATCCGACGACCACTGCTCCTATAACGAAGGAATGTCTATGTAGCACCTATCAGTGAAGCCGTCGTCTACGAAACAATACGGGAGTATCGAGTGTTGTCTTTTTTTTTGTCTAATTAGAGGAAAATATGACGTATTTACAAAATATATAATTGTTGTCAGAACTATATATATAAGAACTGTTTTAAGATGACACTTATGCATTTGGTTGACAGCCGCCTCGCAAGTAGGAAAATATATAGTTCCTTCGTCTTAGCCCTATACGTTCCGTCAATAGAAACCCGCGATGAAGGATGGAAATCGATCCGCTGCTCTCGCAACTCTCAAAACATACATCTGAGTTTTCTCTGATATTTTATGTTTTTTTGGATACCATAGACAAAACAATCTTACTTCTACTTTGTTTCTTCACGTTTAATAAAAGTTTTATTTGAATTTCTCTCCGCTGTTGACCAGTTAAAGTTATCTCCCTTTGCTAAAATAAATTTGATAACCGTCAGGAAGGAAATATTGTAGGTTGGTAAAATACTAGTCATCGTGTTTAGTGTATCTAAAACAAATCAGAGAAAATTCAGATATAAGTTTTGAGAGGCCGGCGGTAGCGGTGGATCGATCTCCATCCTTAACCATGGGTTTATATTGACGTAGGGCTGAGACAGAGGAATTAGCTCTATATAACGTGCTTCCTCACAAGCTGCATACCGTCTGTTGACAATAATATTAAAAACTTAATTTGATTTACGCGAGCGGTTGGAGAGAGCTTGGTGGTGCCCTGGTGTTCTTAGGGTTTAAAGGCAAGACGCAGGACAATACTCTGACGAATCATCGTCTTGGATAAAAGAACTACAGTGAATGATAATTTGCTTCAATGTTGTGTACACACAATCAATAAAACGGGAATGGAGATGTTAAACAATGATCACACAAAAAGACAGAAATTCACTGGTAAATTCATACAGAAGATGATTGGTAAATAAGGGAGTGATACATTATCAAGGTTTTGAGGATATGTTTCACATGTGTTCGGACCACCACATTTCTTGATATTTTCTTTGAAATGTCACTTATATGACTCGTTCATGTCCGTTTGTTATTAATTGCAACTCCTAGAAATTTAAGTTTGTCAGTCTGTTCGATTTCTTCGTTAGATATGTACAGAGAAGGTATTAGAGGAGTGGTTTGTTATTATTTGGGCTGGTGTTCAAGCATTAAGATTTTTTCAAAGTTAATACAACGTTTATTACAGTTAAGCCAATTGTAGATTGTAGGGAATTAGGATATTCATCACGTAAGTGCTCTAGTGTTGTCTGCAAGCAGTAGAATTCGGAGTTCGGTCGAGTTCGTCAGATCTTTTATATATATCCTAAATAAAACGGGACAACGTATTTACCCTTGAGGGACACCTATGTTTTGGTATTTAGCTGTAGATTTGTGTTCGTTATATGCTACAAAAGGTTTTTCTACCGGATAGGTAGCGTTTAAACTAGCTGTTTGAAACACTTCTGAGATCACAATAATTAGGTTTTTCAAGAAGAAATAGATGATCGACAGTATCGAATGCTATGACAAGATCTAGAGAGTGCAATACTTTGTTTTAGAAGGAAGACATTTCATCGTATATGTGTATTAGTACATGGACTGTGGAGGGATTGGATCGAAACCTAAACTGTTTGTTACAAATAATATTGATTATTCGGTTCAACGAAAGGTTTAAATTTTGCAAGCGTTGATTATTTCAATGATTTTACTAAAACATGAAAAAACGGAAATAGGTCAGTACTTGCATAAATCGTGAATACACAAGACAAATATATAAATAACTTAATCATTTCGAAGGTACATTTTTAGGCACATATATTTTATAATATATTTTACAACTTACCTCTAAAGGCATATGGACGGCCTGGAATGGTAGATAAATAAATAGTGGGTCGCCGTTTGGATCACTTTGAGATATGATATCAATAGCTCTCTGAGCAAATACATGCTGAAAAATTATGAAGAACATTGATATGGCATGGTTCAAAGATATAAACGACAATGTAGACCTTTGGATAATGAAATATTACGACAAACCAATTTAAATAACTGACGCCAACTTAGCACAAGTAATGACGATAACCTTGTATAATAACTGTCGGTTAATCGCCAACAATAACATATCATACTTGTTTCCGATAACCAATCATTCTCAGTGAAGACAACCTAGCCTTAATACTGAGTATAGCATAGCTTAATCACTGACGGTTACATTGCATAATCATTCGCGATAAGCAGTCATCCTCAGGGACGGTAACCTACCATAATTATTCGCGATAAGCAGTCATCATCAGGGACGGTAACCTACCATAATTATTCGCGATAACCAATCATCCTCAGGGACTGTAACCTACCATAATTATTTCCGATAAGCAATCATTCTCAGGAAGTGTAACCTACCATAATTATTCGCGATAGCCAATCATACTCAGGGACGGCAACTTACCATAATTATTCGCGATAACCAATCATCCTCAAGGACGGTAACTTACCATAATTATTCGCGATAACCAATCATCCTCAGGGACGGTAACCTACCAGATTATTCGCGATAACCAATCATCCTCGAAGAGGGTAACCTACCAGATTATTCGCGATAACCAATCATCCTCAGAGACGGTAACCTACCATAATTATTCGCGATAACAAATCATCCTCAGGGACGGTAACCTACCATAATTATTCTCGATAGCCAATCATCCTCAGGGACGGTAACCTACCATAATTATTTCCGATAAGCAATCATTCTCAGGAACTGTAACCTACCATAATTATTTCCGATAAGCAGTCATCCCCAGGGACGGTAACCTACCATAATTATTCGCGATAACCAATCATCCTCGGGGACGGTAACCTAACATAATTATTCGCGATAACCAATCATACTCAGGGACGGTAACCTACCATAATTATTTCCTATAAGCATTCATCCTGAGGGACGGTAACCTACCATAATTATTCGCGATAACCCATCATCCTCAGGGACGGTAACCTAACATAATTATTTCCGATAACCAATCATCCTCAGGGACGGTAACCTACCATAATTATTTCCGATAGCCAATCATTCTCAGGGACGGTAACCTACCATAATTATTTCCGATAAGCAATCATTCTCAGTGACAACAACCTAGCATAAATACTGGGTATAGCATAGCATAATAAAGGACGATAACCTAACTTAATCACTGACGTTAACATTGCATAATTGTTTGGCGATAAACATTCATCATGAGGGACGATAACCTAGGATAATTGTTTGGCGATAAACATTCATTCTGAGGGACGATAACCTAGCATAATTGTTTGGCGATAAACATTCATCCTGAGGGACGATAACAGCTATTATTAAATTGCCCACTGACGATTACCTACGAAAATTCGATAGCCCCAAAAGGTATCCTTTACGACCCCAGGAAAGTCATCGACAAAGGATCATACTCACTGTAGAGTAAGTGCCATTGAAGTCATCTGAAGTTTGAGTATTATTCCTGAAGTCCACACCAGTCATTCCGTTGAACACTATAAACAAGATCACAAGGTTTTACGGGTGAAAACATAATTCGCCCTGCCATACAAATAGCCACACGAGAGACTTCATTCTAAAATGAACAGTAACGGAATATTTAGGTTGAGGTTAACGCTTTGTGTAAATATGCAAATGATCTCATTTTCAACGCCCTACCATGTTATTAATGACAGACTGTTTGAATTTACAGAATGATACGGTAACATAAAGGGCAATTTTGTTTGTGGTTTATTTCCCATTATTAGTCTTAAGATTGAATTGCAAATACTTCGTTGCTTTTCTTTCTCTGTTATATTATTAATCATTTGGTGTTAATCGTGTAAAGATTGTGTTCCCAGCCCAAACAGTACTACAACAACAAGACAAATGTATCTATGATATGAGTTCATAGATTTGAGACCACAAACGTTCGATTTGGGGCGTGGGTTAAGACTAGGTCCATAATTATGTTGTTAGAAGTTCCCACCTATATGAAATACCACATTTTCGATATTTTATAAGCAAAACTGTCGACTACATATTCAGCTTAAACAATTTTAGACAATATATATGTGGATATTTCGGCATTCCGTTCAATTGTTTTCTTAAAAATATTCAGAAATATTTATGTTGTAGATATGTGCTTAGATTACTCCTGTGAACCCAGATATCTTGACCTTTTGGTGTGCTGTGTTTCTTTGCATAATGAAGTTAATGAACAAATCAGTATGTGATCACTCTAATTGTAAGTAAACCAAAGAAACGGTCAAACAACAATTCAATTGAGGCATTAATAGTATCAAATAATTATGCTTCAACCTCAACGATAATCGATCAAATGAGGTCGTTTAAACAGTAAATCAGCTGATAAACAAACATATTGATCAGTGCAAAAAAGTGATTCCTAAAGTGTGTCCCAAAGGTTAACTGATAGTGGGAGATATAATTTGACATCCGCGTACTTCACTATCCGACCATTTATTGATTTTATAATCAGGTCATTTAGGTTGGAATGTCAATTCTCCCAGTCCTTCACTAAGAATGTGTCATATAGAAGTAGGTATACAGTTGGGGCGCAACCGGTAGCGTTCTATTAAATTCGGTAGGTTGTAAGGAGCTAGTTTTGGGGCGGGGGATTATCATTGTTGTCAGAAAGAACAGAATGAATTTATCCATAGCGACTGTATCAGAAAAGCTATTTGTAGGTTATATAAATGCAACACACTACTAAATTGGAAGGTTATTCTACCATACCACTGGGTCAATTCAGAAGAAACGTCTAAGTATTAAAAATACTCCCTTGACTGCATCAGTTTAATTAGCCGCAATCATCCTGACTTACATGGTTTATTGATAAATTAGACTCCGAGTCGACCAAAGAGAGAATGAATTGATTCTCTATTTTATAATTATTCTCAGCTATCATCGACTCTATACGAATACAATCTTTATATAACCTCTGATAAAACAATACCCGTTTCTTGGGGATTGCCATTACATCGTTTACTTTAAAACATACAAATAAAACCCTCTATTAGCAATTTTTAATCCAAATCTTCATGCAGACTTGGTGCCCGACAAACTTGTTTTTCAGACGACCGCAGGCTTAAATACGATAAGACAACTGCCGTGTGAAACGCTACAAATTGCATGACCAAATTGACTTTTGTCGCAGTGACCGTTTCTGGCTGTCCAGCGAAAAACACATCGGTTTTTTAGAGGCTGAAAACAAAGGATTTGTATATATAAATAAGGACATATCAGTGATCGTATGATTTAATAGACTCGACACTTCTCGAACCAGAAATATATGTTGCGAAATAGAAAAAAAGTAATTTGTAATATTACAGATCAAGCCTATTAATCCTACTGGTTCCATGTGAGTCCCAGAAATAAGCATAAGCAAAATGGGGGAATCAACAGAATATACTTTATCAGACTATGAAGTTCGGATCGTCATTGAAAGTACCTCTGGAATGATTGTAATAGAACTCCATGCCCTCATAATAACCAAGGAAAGTATCGAACCCGCGATACGTTGGTGTGTAGCCCCAGTTACAAAAGCCAAGATGCCATCTGACAATTAACAAAAATACAGGTTATACAACTTCTATGGTTTCTCCATTTACAAGAAACTACATTATTTTTTAAAAAAAATCAAATTGAAGACAAAACGCCTAAAAATCTACTTAGCTTATGGAAAGAATCAGGCTGTATAATTTAAGCGAACGCCATTTAACTGTACAAACAATGTTGTATACTTACTTGCCAACCATATGTGTCTGATATCCTAGTTGCTTCATATATCCCGGTAAAAGTGTGTAGTTTTGAGGAAGACCTGTCGCCTGGGTTGGGACAATGACGTAATGCTGTAGGGAAAATGGGACATTTTATTGGTTGTGAAGCATTGCAACCATTGCTGTAGACAATGACGAATTCATCGCCGCGGACAGAGTCAGCAACTAAGGATGATATATTTCTGTAGCTGTCCCTCTGAATCAGTTCCACGCTATAGACAGACTCTACAGACCCTACATTTTTAATCCAGTAATCTGACTGACGAATATTATTCTAGGGGGAAATTGGAGAGCTGCTCAATCATAAACGACAGATCCAGCATACTACCACCTTATTAAAAATGTGTATTTAAAGACGAATATATTTCAAATTTCTTTCCTTTCCTTGGCTGGCCCCATTTAACAACATTTCCGAAATTATTCATACTGTCCGTTCCTTTATCAAAATGTTGGTTTTTTTTAATCTAAGAGCCTATGCTTAAATGTATAAACAAATTATAGCATACCTGCATCCCTGTGTGGAATGGATAGTAGCCCGTCATCCAGGCACTCCGTGATCTCACAACATTAGAAGTTGACATAAATATTAATAGAAGATAGCATGTGAATAATTTGCATGATATAGCATGTGTTGACTACGGAATGTGTGTTTCTTTTATCATTAATTTTTTAGTTTTCAATTTATTTTAAGATAAAACTGGAGTATTATGTATAGGAAGTACAGTCAAAGCTTAAACTTATAATGACGAGAAAGTTACCTACAAGAACTGTCATAAAATAGCACAATAGGCCTATATGCGAGCATAAATTACCACTGTAATCTTTGTTACCGGTACTGATAAACAGGCTACATACGGTGTACATAATGGTTGAACGTAGGACGAATTTAGGATTACTCCTTCCCGTGCCAAACGATCAAGGTTTGGAGTGATTACTTGAGGATTATGCCAGCCAACATCATTCCATCCTGTAAACGAAATATTAAACGAAATACTAAAAATTTATTATTTTTTAATGTGCTGTGTACACCAACAGTCCATCGCCTGCCACACTTTAACATAGCAACTAGATGAATGTTCCTCAAGAGTTAAAGGTATATCCAAATGGTTGATACATTAAAAAATTCGACGCATTTGTGGAGAAATGGGATTTGAGCATCTAACTTTTATTAACAGTGACAGTTAAGCGATTCTCGAGGGACGTCACCAGGGGAATACACACGTGACTGGTATCCATGGAAACATTGCCGCCATTTTGTTATTCTCCAGTTTTTTCTTTTCCAAGTCGTTCAGGGTTTTTCGCGCGTAGTCTATAAATATGCATATGGTGTGAATTTGTAAAAAGTACGGATTTTAATGACGCTCGAATGCTGTCACGTACGTACTCAAACAGCGTTAACAGTTTGAACCAAAAAAAAACAATAAACAAACTTCGGTCCAAACCGGACAATTGAATTTTGCAAGATGATAATTCCGTAGTCACGGGTAACTATTAACTATATGTGAAACAGCAAACTGCTTTTTGCAAAGTTCAAAGCAATAAATTCAAGCGATATTTATTCAAATATGTTGTGGTACGTGTTTAAACTTTGTCAATAGTAATTTAAATATGTCTTAATCAATCCGATGCCATACGAAAGTTAATAATAATGCAACTTAAATTTTCAAGTATTCGGGGGTCTACGAAAATGAATTAAAAAATGCGATAATTCAAATATCAAAATCCAAGGAAAAAACGATTATAAGTGTCAAGAGTCTCTCATATTCTCAAAAAAACATTTATTTTACTAATTGTTCATTCATCTGTAACTGTCGAGTTCCTTTCTCATTTTAAAATACGGTATCACTTATTCATAATAAGTTACGTAAAAATAAGAGTCAATCCTTTATGTAAACCTATAGAGGAGTAGCAAATAACAAAGGAATATTGTCACTGTCGATTTCGCTACACCACCCCTTGCTTCAATTTAAGTGCTCGGCCTGTACATGTTTTATGAAAATAAAAACTTCTGGGCCACTCGGACTAATTCCAAGTGTAATATCAATTAATTACATTAGGGTTTTCATCTTTCTATTTTGTCCCTTGATCACTGAAAAGCAAAGAATTTTTCTTATTCATTCCTCTTTGCATTTCATTATGAATTGGACAAAATAGTAGTACAGAGTGCGCAAATCGGTTAGTATTTGATATTACATAATAAGGAAGAGTTAAACGTTATCAAGTACTAATTGTTTATTACATAAATAGTGATTTGGCTCATCTCTACTCTTTATGTAGTTATATTTTATTACATACAAAGAAGAAATGTACGACACCCACACCATCCCATAACAGACCTAGGGTCAGCCCCTTCCTCTTTCTAGTCATGCGGTGTTACCCATCTGCTTCTGCATCAACCCTTCCTAATGATGTAATAGCAAATGCTAGTCCAACCATGGAGCTATAAAGAGAAGGAGACACAACTCTGCCGGCCAGTACGGCTCACTAACAAGAAGCGCATGCTGTGCTATAGAAAATTGAAAGGCCAGTGGGCGGGGTCTACTTTCTTTGATGTTCCATGTACGATTCCGCCACCCAACAGATCTGAATAGTTTTAGTGCAGCGGATTTTAACGGAAGTGACATTGCAATATGCGCATTTGTTTTCAGTCAATTTACAGCAATAAAAAATATGCGCGTTTTAGATGTTAAAAAACTTCGTGTCTTTCACCATGCTACTGACCAGGTCCGATAATTTTTCGATAACCGATATCACATGTATCGTTCTTCAAACATGAGGTGTCAATTTCAACAAATTATTTTCTTTTGAGTTTTTTGGTTATTTCCGCCAATACTACGTTGATGAAAATTTTCATACATGTTCCTGGAAGTATGAAGAAA
>JAQQZZ010105400.1:0-15990 GCA_030265115.1 Mopalia vespertina
GAAGCGGATGCGCGAGGTCCAGGTCACTGAGCCTAACTGGCAAAGATTTCTGACAAAAACAGTCTCAAAACTGTGGATTCCTTATTATGTATATTTGTGCACAGCACGTAACCTGCATAGGGTTTGAATAACACACAAAAGTTAAGTGTGAGATAAAACCCTGAAGCACCTCATTATTACACTAACATGTAACATGATGACCAATACATTTCACGCATTGAATAGTATCTACATGTACATGTTTTCCGACTGAAGTGTCCTGTTCCCCCAGTGCTTTGCAGCCTTTCAGAGATACATGTTACTTAGGGGCAATGAAGCCTACCTGTTGTTGACGTCTTGGTATTACATCCTGTGATTGTGCTGTATTTGTCCTGCCTTGTCTTTGTTTGTTTCCAGTGGTGTTAAGTGTGTTAGCCTTTCAGAGCTACATGTTACTTAGGGGCAATATGGGTCTTTGTTTGTTGCCAGTAGGGTTTAGTGTGGTTGACTGGTTCCCTTCACCCAATGGGCTGGCACGCCATCATGTGATTGAAATTACCTTTAGTACTACGTTTAACCCCAATCAAACAAACAAACAAACATTGAAGCAATTACATAACTGGGCCATTTCCACAGAAAGGGACAATTAACGATAAAGACACTTTTGAAAATTGAAGTGTGTAGTTAGCTTATTTTGTTCTTTATAAATAACTTCATCATGTATGTGGTGAAGCTGCAAAGCTAGAATTATATTTTTGGTGAAATTACAAGCATTTAAAGAAAAAATCCACTTTGTCTTTACGATTACATGTCAAATTAACCAGTTTTCTGAAAAGTTCCTGTTTGACCTCTCAAATTTTTATGAAAATAATCCATTGTGTAAAAAATGAACACATAAGCTTACAAAATTTTTGCGTGATACCACATGTCATTTCTGAGATACAGCCTCCTGAAATTTGCTAAAAACCTCAATTTTTCATGTTTGCAATGGAATGTGGCGTAAAACATTAATCAGTCAATCAATCAATCAATTGTGTTTGCAATGCTTTGACAATTCGAAAATGTATTTTTTTTTACTTTACTTTCGACGCTTATAACTCTGGATTGGAAACCTCTAATAGTCTATAGAGCTGAAACTTTGTATTCTAATTTACTTTCTTACAAATTACAAGACTATTATGGCCTCAGTTTACTTGTACCTCCTACTCTGTTCAAGTTATATGCACACAAGTAGCCACTTTGTTCAGTCGTACATGTTTTTTGTTGATTTTCGAGGTCACCTTGTGCCTATATGAGTGGACATAAGCATCCCATATCACAGATGTTGCAATACACCACCATTATTTAAGTGATACACCCATAAGCACTACATGTATATTGAACACCAATCAATCAATCTATCTTGCTTAGTTGAGTATGAGCAGGCCTGTGCTGTTGGGGAGAACGGCCAGAACAGGCTCACCCCATGGTTATGCAAACTTAATTTGGGAGGACATATTTATAGGTTTCCCAAATTGTTTGCAGTCTTTGTCTAAATTTGCATTATGTCCCTGATTGTGACAAATTTTGTCATCCGATAATCAATGAAGATTGTATTTTAAAGCAATTTAGCTTTATTTTTCACAAAGGCATTGTGCATTTAAAAATCAGCCCACCAGGGGAAAATACAAATCTCACAAAATTTTAGTGGACCGATTTTAAGGTTATGCCAGAAAAGATTACAGCACAGGCCTGATGAGTATTGGCTTTTGATCGACTGTTCGTACATACTATGAGTGATTGATTAAGTGCATGGGGTGATTTCGGCACATGCACTCAATCAATCACTCATAGTAGGGATTGATTAAGTGCATGGGGTGATTTCGGCATGAGGGTGGTTGGAGGGAGCTTCATGTTGCTCTGGTGCTCTCAGAGCTAAAGGGGAACAGGAAGCCGATCTGTTTGTGGTGTCTGTATTGCGTCCTGTTTTTGTCAGGTATTTGTCCCGTCTTGTCTTTGTTTGTTACCAGTGGTGTCGAGGGTGGTTTCCTTCTTCCATTGGGCTGGCACATCGTCATATAAGTAAAATACCCTTGAGTACAATGTAAAACCCCAATCAATCAATCAATCAATCAAAGGTGGTTGTCTTAGAGCTTGTGAAACTTTATGTGAAGGGGAACATGAAGTGGAATCTGTATGTTTGTTGCCAGTGGAGATGAGTGAAATAAAATGAAGTATGGTATTAATCCTCAATCAAACAAAAAAGTCTTCAAAATGCTGCACTCAAAACGAGTACATAAACACCCATGTTTGACCTTGATTAAAGAATGGTGTGAGACAGTGGAAACCACATGCAGTATTTCAATGTTTGTGTTCAGTTTTCCACAAATTACTGACTAGTTGTGCAAAATCATCTGTTAAGAGAAGAATAAAATCAAACAAACTTAACAACGTTACTGTTGTACAATTGAACATAAAACCGCACCTGAACTTTTTTCTTAGGAAGATTTTAAGCCAATCTTAAAACGGTTGACTTGATGAAGGTAGAAAAAATAGTTTTGTGTTGTATAATTTTTTATTTTGTACAAAATCTGCTTTGTTGTAATGATTACAGTGTTTTTGTATAAAATCATCACGACTGGGGAATGTACAGACTTGCATGGTAGGTTCAAATGTGTGAATCACCCTGGGATTAAATAATGTCTGACAATCTTGAACATCATGTAGGAACATCCTTTGGCCATTTCCGTGCGTGGGTGGTTTTTACGAGGTTTCTTCTCGGTTTTCCACTGTAATCAGGCAAGGAGAAGTGAGAAAAGGACAATCTGTTGTCATATAAGTGAAATACCCTTGAGTACGACGTTAATCCCCAATCAAACAAATCCAGACAATGTCTCTCCGGTGTAAATCCATTCTCAAATAAACAAATGCTGATGCAAGGAAATCTCCTTACGAAGGACCGGAGACAGTATTTTGGATTTCTATGAAGTGTGAATTTCCATGGTAATATTACCCCCAATTCAGTTTTCGATCCAATTTCTTTATACTATAAAGTACTTTTTATTTGTGGGAATTTATTTCCGCATTTTTATTCTTACATTAAATTCGCTGTAATAAGTTTTTGCATATTTACGTATCTCAACAATAAAAATTAAAGAAATTGAGCGTGTTTTCCCATGCTGTCTGGTTTGATACGCCTTGCTGTGAGTTAATTCAGTGAAGTGTCGAACTGTTGTGCCAGCGGAGACAACTCCAGCCTTTTGACTTATTTGAACAAAAAAATGTTTTAATATAAACTTTTACACAGAGCAGCAAGCATCGATAAACAGCCTGAAATAGGCTGCCTAGGCCTTTGTTAGCGGTGACCTGGTTGGCAGACTCCGGCTCTTCAGCCACTCAAAGGCGCCGTTGTTCAGCTCTATGGGCTCGTATCTCCGGTCACAATAAATGAATGCAACTGTATTACTTCTGATAACTTTGTGAAAGCTTTGCACCCATGTGCCCTGCTTTGCCCTGATAGTGCCTTGCAATGATACTTGGCCAGATTAACTGCTTGTATTGTTAAACACATGCAGACAGCTTTAGATTCGATAAATTACAGCAACAACATGATCATGATGTTATGACAGTCAGGACTTGTTTAACCAACCTGGTTTACTGGTTATAAAGACTACTTTTGTACAATACTAGAATGAAATTGAGAGACACGGTTTGTTGTGCGTTATAACCAATTATGTGGTATATCGTGGTGCATTATAGCGCGGTTACATTTTATTATTACTATATGTCTGTTGGCGGGAATTAATTTTTGGCAAAATTTTTAACTGCAAAAATTTAATTCCACGCTAAAATTTAGTACTTTACAATAAGTAATTTTATTATATTAAAATGAGCTTTCTTTTTGATTTGTTTTAGGTATTGTAACAATTCCCGTATCAATGTACCAATCTGTTGCCTCAGGATTAGCTTCTTTAACCGAGAGTGGTCAAGTGGGCAGCATGCACATCGCCATGGCACCAGCTGTAACCAATCAGAATGGACATGTACCAGATGCCACCCATGCTGTTGAAGTGATGACTGTTGAACAATCCTAGCATTCAAATACATGTAACAAGTTACACATTTTGTTACATGTTCTTGTTGGTTTCTTTCTACAGCACTTTATGTTTATTTATCTGTACTTTTAATGGTTTTCTTGACAATCTAATGCCCATAGTCATTGATATGACAATTACCAGGCTTTACATTCAGTCTCGGGTACATTGCTTCCAGCTCTCCTGTAAACAAATCTACATCCGAGTTCATAAAAATAACTCACCTGAAACCCAACCAGATTGCTATTTTTAATGTCGCTTGTTTCTTCTCCTATGTAGCCCTGACCATAGATCAGACTGCCATACTACTAACTTGTTTTTGTTGCTAATGATGCAGTATTTTTGATTTTGTCAGAGAGCAGTTACTATTTGATGCACGTTTGGTATCTCAACTCAGTGAACCAATTGTAAAGGTAGACAATTGTAAAACTTGTAAATCCTCTTAACATCATTGTATAATTGTGATATGGTGCGTGAGCAAATACACTAAACATTCTTCAAAGCTGATTAATTTAACCCAGAGTTACTATGGAGAACATAAAATTAAGGTCAAACACCATAGCTATGTTCCAAGGGAGATAATTAAGTTTATTTATTTTTCCACACATTCAAAACATGGAGGTCATCAGTTGCTGATGTATTTGTAAATTGTCCCACCCCTTTGAATCTGTTTCAAATGTGGCATTGCATTATTTCTATTTTGTCCTTCAGAGTTTCCTTTTCCCCTCTTTTAAGTTATATTTTTGAAGTGGCCCACCGTACCATCTTTTAAAATCGTTTATTTATGGCATTGAGAAATTTTTTATTCTATGTTTTTGTAAAAAATTCTGGATGTTTCCCTTTATTGCTTTAACCTGTGTAGATGATGTATGTTGAGTCTTGAAATTACTCCAAACAAGTCCATGTTAAAGAGAAAGACATCCCAAGTGTATCGAATATTCTGTTAAACATGGGTATTATCAGACTCCTGTAGGTCGCTATCTTAATGTATTGTTTTATTTGCACCTTATAGTGTTAGCCGAGAGAACCCTTGGAGACACTCGGGGACAATTATAGTTAAAAAGGTTAACACAGGGGAAACATTTGGTTACAAAATGGGGATTTGATATAGCTCTTCTGGTCGGTCTAAAGATAGGACAGTCTTGGCATAATTATTTTGTAAATTTACGTTAATCACATCTTTCTGTATTACTGAGAAAAACTCCTGAACTGTCCAACATAAATAATACTAATTTACCATAATATATAAGTTTTGTGCATAAATTTCCATTGGAAGTTATCTTTATCAACTGTACAGAAGTTAAGTTCTTTTTGTTGTTTTCCAAAAATGAAATGTTCACAGTTTGTTACATTTTTGTACAACTGGTCCACTTTTATTGTAAAACCAAATGAATAGTATTGTCATAAATGTGAAGTCCATGGCGGTGGTCCAGCATGCTTCCACTTCAACATAGATAAACACTTCACATTGTATGGTTATACTGTTGATTACTAACGGAATACACTCTGCTGCATGGTGTTAGCCGGTAATCACCAATCGCTTAACTTGTTTCGTTTACATCTCACAACTACAGCCATTTAACTGATGATCTGACCATATGTGTAGAAAAAAAACTCCAAAGTATAATATACATGCACTATCTGAAATATTTTATAAAATATTTCAAAATTATTCAATATCAAAATCTTTTGAGTTTGACTGAATATGTAACTTGATTGATACTGAACTTACCAAAAAATTTTGTATCAATTTGACATTTGAATTATTCTTACACCAGGTTTTAGTCACATTTTTGGTGGATTCATGGTAAGAAACGTTGTTGGTATTTATTTCATTTAAGTTGAAATCATAGGTCATGTTGAGTACTACCTTATTTATATGTGAAAATACTTAATTCGTGAAGGGTGGTTATTTAATGAAGTTGTTTATGATTTTTCGTCATTTGTAAGATCTACTGTTGTATTAAAAGGATATACAATATTACCCAAGTTGTTGTTTTTCTTAGCATCTCCATTAGATTTCAATTAAATTTGATTAAAGCTTATCTGAGTTGGTTCACTGTCATAAAAGTATGTTATGTTTGATTGATTGGGGTTTAATGTCGTACTCAAGGGTATTTCACTTATAATAATAATAAACTTTATTTACATAGTACATAGTACACTCAGTCAGCAAAGTGCTGATCTACCCTGAGGCCCTCTTCACACACACTTTTACTACATATAATAATGTATATGACGACTGATCATATTCACAATGCTCCTTGCCTAAGTATGGTGGAAAACCAGGAAAAAAAACCCTTGTTAAAACCATCCCAGCAATTGCCGGAGCCATTAATGTGACATGTTATGAGCAAAGTCCTTCTGTCTTAATTAAGCAGTGGAGGAAGATTAAGTTTCTGACAAAACAAAATACTTCACAAAGTATGGTTGTTCCTGTGACTTTGTACCCCTCAGCCAGTAATGGCCAAGAGGTATTGTCTTCATTATTTATGTCAGTATATCTCTTACTGTTAACACTATACCTGGAGAATATAAAAGCTCTGAATCTCTAAATGGGGAACTATGAATAATGATGTATTGTGAACGATATTGGAATTAACACAAGACAACAGATTTCCAGTTAACCAGTGTTTTTGCCATACTTTCAGTTAACAGGATATGTGAATAACATGACCAGCTAGAATAACAAATTATAGACTGAAGTAGTGGGCAGATAACTGGGTTCAGCTCGACTGAGTGGCACAAGAATACTTAGTGAACTCTGGTTTTCTATTCACTCAGGCATTTTCGTTTTTAAATCTGGGAGTAGCATACTGGGATTTTGACAAATCAGTGGACTGGATACTCCATGGGGTCTCTACATAGATTTCAATCTTCTCAGTGAGTAATTTAATCCCATTTCAACCACTCACTGGGTGATATACAAAGGTTCCGGCCACTCACTGGGTGATATATATGGGGTTTCAACCCCACACTGAGTGATATATGCAGGGTTTCAACCACTCACTGAGTGATATATGCAGGGTTTCAAGCACTCACTGGGTGATATATGCAGGGTTTCAACCACTCACTGGGTGATATATGCAGGGTTTCAACCACTCACTGGGTGATATACGCAGGGTTTCAACCACTCACTGGGTGATATACGCAGGGTTTCAACCACTCAGAGATATATGCAGGTTCAACCACTCACTGGATGATATCGACAAGGTTTCAACCCCACACTGGGTGATATACGCAGGGTTTCAACCACTCACTGGGTGATATACGCAAGGTTTCAACCACTCACTGAGTGATATACGCAAGGTTTCAACCACTCAATGGGTGATATACTAAGGTTTTTACCACTAACTGGGTGATATACTAAGGTTTTGACCACTCTTGTTGCAAATTTCCTCTCTCAGACTGATAATCTGAATTATGCCAGAGCACTCAAACATTGACAACAACAAATATGCAGACACCTGGATACACTATGCAGCCAATCTGGTCCTTTTCACAGCTCTTCTGTAACACAAAAATACTACACAACAACCTATGTATTTTGTACATATTTTATTTCATTATGATACAAGACTTCATTAATTAAAATGTTTGCAATTTTCTGTGATGTGGACACAAAATCTTACCACTGTGAACTTTGTGTAATAATGACTGAATTATTGCTATGAAATGTGTCATGCAAAAAAATCAGCCCCCCAAAAATGCTTTCAAAATTTACAAAATAATTAGGTCAGTTTGACCTAGTTTTTGTCATGGGAAGGAGTACAATTGAGATACTTTTTTTATCCATAGGGACTGCTCCATGTAACAGGAATTCACAACAAATTGATACAAAAAAATCACCAGACAAAAAATAATATTTTATTCCTTTTTCTATCTTGAACAAAGTAACTGAAAGGATGGTTTGTTGGAGTGATTGATTTTTTCACGTCATATTCAAGGGTATTTCATGAATGACAAATCTCCATTGTCTGTGTAGGGGATGGTAAGTCAGAAAAACCTTGATCATCATTGAGGAACTTAAAACGGGATCTTAAACATGTGGCAGTTTTCAGGCTGATCAATGTAGCTTAAGACCACAGATATCAGACAGATGTTAAAAAGAGGAAAACGCTCATTATAATTTCAGTATTCCCACTTATAATTTTAAAGAAATATGTGTGCATTTTATTGGCCCCAAATCCAGGATAATGGAAGAGTTCTTTTAAATATTCGTAGGATGCCAGATGTTGAGAAAAGCAGCAAATGAAACATGATATTAAACCGGATCTAAAAGCTACATACATGCCATACAGTCAAAATATCACCTCCCTATACATAGCAGCTTATTTAACTCATTTTAATATCCATTTTACTGACTTTGTTGACCAATCAAATACAGGCATTTGCAATTCAAATTACATGCAGAAAATAGTGAAATCTGGATGAAGGGAGTGTTCTTTTAAAAGTAAGATGTGACGTAATTAAATCAAACATTCCATAAATCAATTTTTCAACCAACTGGCCCAAGAAAGTCTTGAAAAAGAACAAAAAATTCGGAAGAAAATAAACACACAAACAAGGGTACACAATCTCAGCCTAAATCCACAGAATTTCGTTACACATTGATGGTCCCGTATGTCCATTGTTATGGAGGAATGAGTAACAAACAAATGGATTTAGTCCACCCTAACTACTTAACACTCTTAATCATAACTTATGACCGTTTTGTAAGTTGTAAAACACTTGGAACAGAATATTATTGGGTATCAATTTATCTATTCAAGATATCTTCAGTTCAAAGATATCTTGTGTACGCCTTTTTTTTTTCATCCAAAGAAGACGTTTTGAGGCAGTCAAACTATCACAAGTGAACCATATTATGGGATGGAAGAAAAATAAGACAGTCCATACAATCCATGAAGAATGCTAGACTATTGTCCCCACACTAGAACTTGAATATTGGAATATAGAAGTTTCTAGAAAATGGCAACTACAACTTCTCACACATTTATGAATACATATATAAACATCTCTTGGGTAGGTTATTGTATGATTTTACAAGGTATCTACATTTTCTTTCTAAGCAATACAGAGAAATGGAGAGAAAAAAAAAATGATAATACAATCAGCTGTTTAGAAAAAAAAAAAAATCATACATGATATATTTAACCTGATAAGTAGAAACCTACAAGCTTTATTAAGCAACATAGATACTTGGGTTCATCTTATTATTTCATGGAAGGAGCTCCTATAATTCTAATTTAAAATTCAACAGTATATATTGATTATAAAATTCTAACCATAATACTATTAACGGTCTACTACATGTAGTTTTACAGTTAATGCAGGTAGTTTTACAGTTAATGCAGGTAGTTTTACAGTTAATGCAGGTAGTTTTAAATCAGGGTTTTTGTGTCAACTAATTTTTGTGTCCCCTTACATGTACACATGTAGCTTATGCATTTAGGAATCAGTCTCGTGTTTTAAAAGAAATGGTGTGTATTTGCTATTCACAATTTAGTGATACACAATAAAAATAGTTCCATTTCAAAACAATTACTGAAATAAAGCAAAAGAGTATATTTATGCATAAGAAATCTGTTTTCAAAGAGTATATAAATATTGTTTAACCCAATTAATTCAAACCAGGTGATTCACCAAAAAATCTTGTTAAAGAACACAGGTGTTCCACAATAAATAGTGAAGGATCATGATATTTTTGGTAGCAATGATTAAGTTGGCGCTGCATTCTCTTTGAATAGCTGATTTAGTGCCTTCAATAACCCTTAGGTTTCATCTAACTGTTTTCAAATTTTATCACATTCTAGATGAAAACATCTAAAGGTAAAATATGTTGTATGTCCCTTCAATGACATCTATAAACACTGGGCAATATGGTTTGTATTCAATGCCAAATGCATTTACATGGCTCATATCTTATTCCTCGTAATAATTTCAAATGACATATTACCTGACATACCACAGTACCTTTATGAGTGAAGTCTAAAATAGGCTTTGTTTTGGTGCCAGTTATTTATCTTCATTTAGTTTTGATCTCTTAAATATATAACAGTCCCTATATATGATATATCCAATTCCATAGAAGTTCAAACTCATCAATTAAAAAAGTCTTGTGTAAGATTTGGCAAAAATATCAACCCATTGAAAAAACATATCATGCCAGCATAGTTATGCTTTTCATAGATACAAGGTCCAGTTGCTCAAAGCCCAGATTATCTCCTAAAAGTAGATTAAACCACTTATCTAGGATTAGAGATATGCCTTTAACATGGCATGACCCCTTCTAATCCTGGATTAAGATTAATAGAGCTTTGAGCAATGAGCCCTGGAAGAATCAAGATAGGTTTTTTTATTTTTCCAAATCCGCAATAATTATAGATTTCATTTTTGTCACAGTTGGCACAAAAATATACATTCATGATTGCCATGTTGTATTTTTTTTATCTGACATACCTTTATACATTCTCCTCTTAACATACATTATATATGTTATCTGATAAATTAACTGCATAGCTAACAATAACTTATTGATTTTTTGGGGATGAAGTTTAGGGAGTTAATACGGTCAATCACGCCTGTTCAGGTAAATTTCACTACTGATGATTCTGCAAGTTCTTAAGATGACAGAACTGAGTTAACAAAAGGAAACCAAAAATATATAATAAATGAGAGTAGTGTCAGTTTTGGTATTCTAGTAAAGTATCTGACACAGCTCCTCTCTAAAGGTAAACAACCAAGATTTGAGTTTCATACCTGAATATTTCCAACGCTGGCAGTAAATAAGTTATGGGGACCATTTACAACAATGTTATAAAAGAGAAAGTAACACAAACTTATCAAGATGTTAGAACTAAACAAAATTATAAATGGGGTTTTAAATTAAAAATCTGATCTAACAACAAAGACAAAAGTGAGACCAACAGAGATGAATATAGAAAATTGGACACAGTGAAAAAAGGAAAAAAAAATTAACATATTTTGTTTTCAAATTTGAGAAGTTCAGAATAGCTGCAGTGATAAAAAGATAATAATATACTTATAACATAGCTTCAGCAAAATGCATTTAATATAATTTAAATGTCCCTGTGATATACTTAAAAGGTTTTCTCAACAGATCTATGGCCTCCTGTTCAATAAAGATTGGTACATCTTCAGATTCTGTGACCCGACTATACGGCAGAAAAGAGGTGATTTATCCACTACTGGTGGAATGCATGGTAATAGGCTTAATACAGACATTGGACATTAATCAGGCCACCCTAAATCAATAAATTGGATGGTTGATTTCTACATCACATTGATCTTCCACTTCTACAGGTTGAAGGTTATGGGAAAATCCATTAGTCCAAAGAGGGGTACAGATAGAGGCATTGGGGGCCCCCATATCCAACCTTGTGGTAATTGAAAATTAACAGTCATGTGTTCACTAAAAGTGCACACTTGTCCATGAGATTGATCATATGAAAAACTGCTTTACGTGATGGCAGTCTACAGTAAGTTTTCTTTCAGCTGGCTGATAGCAGACTAGTGTAGTTCCCTCCCCTTATTAAAGGCACAAGCAGCACTGATAACGAATATATCTACATCTAGGTGATGAACCCTTCTCTATACACACCTCTCATTAATACCTGTAGAGAACAAAAATTCAATCAGTAACATGTTCATTTGTTTATTCATTTGGGGCAATATATACAAAGCTATCTGTTAGTTTGTTTATTTCTGGACTGGACGCTGTACCTTTCATTACGCACCCAAGTCCCAAATACTTTTTTAATAAATAAAGAATACTCTACAAATCATTATGTTTTGAAATTATTGATACAGTGTTCAATGCTTGTATTACTTGGATTTACCTCTGTATTCAAGGGTATTTCACTTTTTAGGATTCAGTATACATGTACTTTAAACCCTACAACCAGTTTGAATTGCCTTTCTGTTTGGCCAAAAAATTAATCACTTAATCAATTTTTAAAAACTCATAGCTTCCAGCATGGATATTCCGGAGAGCCAAGAGCCATTTGGTTAATAGGTAGCAATCACAGGTAGACTGAACTTACCTGTAATAGTTAGGTTTAAACGGTCCTGCTTTATTAAGGCCCAGATATTTGGCTTGTTCATCTGACAATTCTGTAAGATGAGCGTCAAATGTTGGGAGGTGAAGGCTTGCCACATACTCATCTGGAAAACATACAAGTCTACATGTAAACTTTCTGTTCATATAAGTATGACAGCAAAATACAATGATTTTTCTTTCATGTAACTATAGGATATCATAACTTTATTTTACATTACTTTGGGATAGACTGATAAAAAAAATTGCCAGTGATTATTAAAAAAAAAGACTGATTTCTTTCATATTTAAATACGGTAGAAAATTTGCCAGGGATTTTCTTTTATAATTCAATAGAATTGGAAAATTTGCCAGGGATTTTCTTTTATAATTCAATAGAATTGGGATTTTCTGTTGTGTAACTAGAATAACCAAATTTTACTAAAAAAATTATCATATAACTAGGATGGCATGGAGGTTAAATCAGCTTGGCATGGAACCCAAATTGAGGGTTATCTCCAGCCTAGTTATATGAAAGAAATCTGGTTTTACAAAATGATATAGTCTCACAACTAACGTTACTATGGCATCAATAGTGGACGTCTGACTCCCACTACATTGATGACAAGACGTTTAACACGTTTAAGAGTATTTCACTTATACAACATTTCCAATGGTAAAAAGCACTATGTACATAAACATAAAAAGTTCTGAAACAACTATAGTGATCCTCTAGTGTCATGTAAAAGACAGCTCGAGTATTCTCGAGACATACTTCCTTTCAATAGACAGAGGGGGCCATTGATATGATAAACAATGAGACAATACAATGATAACACCAACAGTTCCAGTACAATCTGAAGCTAAGTAATAAATGAAGGCGACGAGAACATACCCATTTTCTTTGGGAGCAAATATACATCTTGTTTGTAACGTCCCTGAGGTGCATTGTACAGTTCAATTAATGCCAGGGCCTGAAAAGATAAGTCACACCTGTATTATCACACCTGTATTATCACACCTGTATTAAAATCTATCTTCAAATTCATATTACACACACAAAATACACAGTTTATTGTATACATGTATATGGAAGGTTTAGAACCAGACCTGCCCCATGTCCTTTCTTGGCGTTTATATTTACTCACCCATGGGTCCAATTACCACAAGACCCCATCATTAACTTTCACAAAGTTTTGCAATATAAAATCTTAAAGATGATTTAAATACTTGACATAATGGTTTTGTAGACAAGATGAAACTTTTGAACTTGTTTTTCTAAAAATGTCATTTTTGGACATAAGCGGGTATGGTTTTAGGCCCTCGACATACATGTATTGTAAGTACATAGGTTTGGGTTTTTTCTGTTTCTTTGATTACCATCAAGACAAACAAGAAATGTAACCAGATCTAGTGGTGTGCCTTTCACTATCCAATGTCAACCTATGCTTAATTTTTCTTCCAATCTGTTACATGTAATTAACTGAAGTCTCATTCACACAATCTTATGGTAATTTGAGGTAATAACTGAACTGAACAACTGTTTAAACTCAAAACATATCTACATGAGACTACGGCCTTGCATTTCAGCGTCCTTGACTACTTTTCTGACAACCTGCCACACGAGATAAGCTTCCTCGGACTCGTGTCATCATCCAGTTGTAAAGTCAAGTGCCAGTTGACACCTTTATGGCTAGTATGAAGAGGCTATGTTAACATGAGGTGTTGTTTTGATTGGAGATTCCATTGTTCTCTACTTTGCCCTAATAGTGAGGATTTACCTGAGTAGCTGCTGTTATGGAGACGACAAATGAAGGTACACTTGAACAACTCAGATTCACGAGCCGGCCCTGTAGAGAGAAAGAGACCATTAACAACAACAACAACAAAAGATTGGTGTTTGGCACCGTGCTCAAATGTATCTTACTTATATGTGTCTTGGGGTTCAGTGAGAATATATTCATTGGCAGTTACATATTTAGCTCTTTAAACTTCTATATAATTGACCATTACTCTTTTGAGGTGTAGGTTATGGTTTCCAAAACAACAGCAGCTATTTAACTAACATATATACTTTTGTGACTACTTTCGTACTATATCAAAGTTGTATTTGACAATATGTTATAAATCGAAACATAAATGAATCTTCTGAGATTTTACAAACATTTGTAACAGTCATTAATATTACCTCTGCCAACAGAATGATTCTTTTGCCATCAGGCCAGATAATATGATCGACCTGTGAACGGACTTTCTCCCACGTCAACTCAGGAGTCCGTAGGCTTCCCTGGAAAAATAAAAACAACCACTGACTTAATAGTTCGGTTTTAAATTGAATTGGGGTTTAACGCCACGATCAAATGCTTCTTAGAATATCTATACTGTAAGCATTTGATCCAGTGATCCACAGGGGACAACAGGTTGTTGTGGTCACATGCTCAGTGTACAGGCAATACACTTGATTGTTTGACTGAGTGGACATTACACTTACAGGGCTTGCACCAGCTTCTGAGTTGGGCCACCCTTATTCCAGTCAATAGGCTCTATAGCTCTCAGTTTTTGTCCCCAAATCTGTTGGAAACTGGATCAAGCCCTAAGTTCTGTGTACTTTTCTATTGAGTGAACAAGGCGAATACTGCCTTTTAATAGGTCAGTTGTTTACAGACAAAATACTTCTTGTAAGACAATCAGAAATAAGCAGTTGACAGAAAAATATGTAAAAACTTCAATTATATGAGAGTTATCCCTAAAATATTTCTCCAAAATGTTTGATTGATTGAGTGTTTAATGTTTTATGCCACATTCAGCTGTGTTTCAGCTACGCTCTGGCGTGAGCATATAGTCAAATTCTTTTATCTAAGGTTCTATATTGAAAGATAAATTCCAACTACTAGTACCCTTAGCAGTAAACATCAAAAAGAGAAAAAGACAAACAAAGCAAATAAAAAGGAGTGAGCCTTCAATCCATTTTTAGGAGGTACTGACCACATCTATTTCGGTATTGGAGTGGCCCATATTACACACGATGCAGCCATTCTTCAAACGATCCAAATGTTGGCGGCTAACAACATTCTTATTTCCTGAAAACAAAACAATAACAATCAGTTTGTAAAGAGATATACCACAGAGACAGTATTTCACTATTGGGAGGCAATTTGCTTGGAGCAGGTACTAATTTAAAATATTTATTTATACTTCAGAAGATAAAAACACAAAGAGTCAAAATTCTGTGTACAGGTGATTACTATATTAATTTGTCTAACAACCTACCTGTACAGGTGATTAATATATCAATTTGTCTCACAACCTCGTCTAGTTTAACCACACGGAAACCATCCATGCTGAAAAAGATCAAAACAACATTGACAAATTATTACAGGTTGGGTAACAGTTTGTACAAGACCAGTACACCTGTGTGAAAACACAACAGAATGTAACTCTTTTCAGAATCATACAGAAGATGGACAGTTATTTGACTTTACACAAAGTGTATTGTGATGGACAGCTTTCATCCATTAAAGTTTTTATTGAAATGCAGGTTTGTTATAGCACATTCCAATATCTAATTTGTATGTATACTGCGTTTGACATCATATTTGAGTGTTTTTGATTGATTAAAAGACATTGTCTTCCTTTGACAGGATCAAGCATCAGCCGTCTTAATAACAGGGGGAGGTAACTTTCTATTTGTGATTGGTAAGTGACAGTCTGGGAGGAGGGAGGGAGGCAAGGGTTTAGGCAGAGGTGTGTCCACCTGTCCTTTAGACATTCTGAATTGAACAATTGCCTCACTTGGACACCTTGTTTTAAGAAATTTTAACATGCAGGAGATAAGGAAACTGTAAAAATTGGACACCCAGTTACTTAAAAAGTGAAGCA
>JAQQZZ010105411.1:0-15989 GCA_030265115.1 Mopalia vespertina
CCCGGGGTGTACGGGTTTTTACCCCCCTGCAAATTGACCAATCAGAACACAACGAATTTGGTTGACGGATAATAATATGGCATAACACATGTCCAACAGGTTATGCATTGAACCTATACAATGGTTACTGACCAGTAGCTATTGCATAATTTACAAAGGTCACCAACATGTGGTCAATGATATAACACTATTATGTAAGAAATTATCTGGATTAATATTTAAATTAAGTAGTTACAGGCAATCCAAATTCTTAGTTATAGATACATGGAGTACCAAAGAAGTCAAATTAGTCATGTTCAAAAACTATTACGTCTGTTTGTGTTGTTTGGAACAAAAATAGAGAAAGTTATCAAACACCAGCATGCAACCACAGTTTGTATTGATGGGCAACAGCTGGTCTGTGTGTGGTAGTTTGAACTTGAAATGTTTCAGGAGTCCTAAAAAAAGGACCTATTGAATTGAATATATCATTAACATATAAATAGTACAATACTATCAACCCATTGAAAACCAGTCACCCGTTAGAAGACAAACATGTAGTACCCCGGCATACATTAACTATGAACACAGTTAACTTGTTCAGTCCTATTTCAATATTGAAATAACATGTTAACAACATTAGGTAACCATGATCTTTCAGACATACACAAGTTTAATCCTGCCTAAATAAGCATATTAATAGTATTCCAAACACTTTTCCATACACCTTTATTAATAGTCTTCTGTAGGCCTACACATGATGAAGAAATTCTCACACACTGATTATATATCTGGATGTTGCAAGATTTACAAACAGTAGATGCTGTTTACAGCTCTCTATCTGTAATATTATCAATCATGCCGTTTAAAATACCAGGTTAATTATACAGAGCAAAATTAATAAAACAATTTATTGACATAACACTACAAAATATATTATAGATTATCTGACTTATATTGCTCACTTAAAATTATAATGATATCCTTGTTACAACACCCACTCAGTGTGATGAGAATGATAAACAGGCAAGTCACATCCTAATATGTAGATAACTTAGCAATAGCAAAAGATTAAATGAAAATCATTAGAGTAGATAATTTTTTTGTTGTAGAATATACAAAAAAAAAACCCACATAAATTAAGATAAAAAATATCCTGTTTAATCCATGAACCAATCTACACATGGATATGAAAAATACAAAAGTGATATTAGACGGTATTTTTGAAAGCTTGATTTCCAGGAGAAATTGATACATGTAAAGATACAGAGGTTACTCAGTTTGTCTTCTAGACTTCCCAACCAACAGAAGCAGAAAAATACTTATTTGTAACTTGATTTCATGTTAAACACCATACTTAGTTATTTCACTTATATTACAACATGTCATTCTTAATTTGGATTGATTGATGTTTATACCATGCTTAAGGCTATTCCACTTATATGTCAGTGATGTCTGCCAACAGTTAGAGACACTAGCACAACCAAAAAATGTGAAGGATAGCCAATATTCCTCCAGTGCTAAGTAAAGGCAGCATTGCCACTCTCCAAACAAGCTGCCATTAACCAGAGAAAGAAACAAACACTGACAAAACATAAGGAAGTAGAACGTGGAAAGGGATCGGAGTTCACACGGGTCCTCAGGTACGAGACCAGTAAAAAGAATCATGAACCAGACATTGACACCTAGTCCTTATTATGATTTTTATAGTGTGGACCTGCTCGACCAGTAATATATTTTGCAACCGTGTAACTGTAATAAACCACTGGCCCACCTTTAATACCAGTAGAGAATTTTGTGAAATTCTACCACTGGTGGCCCAATAAGACAAAACCTGCAAAATTGACAGAACAAGATATCATAACAAATCTGCTTTGTTTAACACCTTAGCTGAGACTGAGCACATGAGCCTCAACTTACATATTGTGACAGAAACCTGCCTATTTCTACAGAATTCTGCAGCACACATCATTTGTGACTAATGAATAATTATCCCCCAATATCAAATGTCACACACATCACAAGTAAAGAAACAGAGCTTCTTTGTGAGTAATCCTGGCATGCATTTTGTCAAAACAACATAAGCTCTAGATGACACATGTTCAGATCCTTTCATAGTGTTAGCCAGAGGGGTGTCGTGGTGTCTTTGAGACACAATGTTTCAGTCAAATTTATCGTGGGAAAGACATGGTATAGGTAAAATGAGACACCCTGTTTCTGTAAAAATGGTGATTTGAGACACCCTCTTGATTTCTGGCTAATACTATGGTTCCTTCATATGTAATAATTGTTCTTTGTATCACTTTACTAGGTAATTCAACATCCACTTGTGTTCTGGATTTTAATTTCCATCAATTAAGCATAACTAGTTTGATATGTTAAAACTTAATGATCAAACAATTATTTAATTATACTCTCTGACGTATGTTACAATATTTATATCATGAACTTATTGTGGTATGCATGTATAGCGCAGCATCAAGCAAAAGGATAATACATCCATTATTTCAGGTCAGAGGGATTCATTGTTTATCGTAGCAGTCATCTTAATTAATAAGGCTAGTTATTCTGTCTTCATGTGTATTAATAGCACCGTGAGCAGTTTCACTTATGTACAAAAGAAATAAATTTATGGCAATGGCTTCAGGTATGAATTGCTCCAGGTAAAGGAATAGCTGTATATAATTTTGCAATAAGGAAGTACATGTATGTAACCACAGGTATGACTTTATGTGCTATATGGATAGTGACAAATCAGTAATATGTGGTCAGTATTAACATTAGTAATTCTGCAGTCCTCCAAGAACAAATGTTTGATTCAAAAGGTTGAGTTTCAAGGTTGGATGATGACATACATTGAGTGTTCAGATAGTGGGACACAAAATAAACACAAAATATTTAGCATATCCCAACCTCCATTTACTTAATACATTAACCTCAAATTCCTTAGTTATGCATGGCTCATTTGGATTAATAATGAATATAATTAATCACTTAACCCAAAATTAAACCCGTTCTAGTGTAAGCATGCAGAACAAAGTGACTCATTGATTATTGTTTTACACTGTGTTCAAAGGTATTTCACTTACATGACGACAATGAAATCCCATTGTAACTGACTAGCACAACCATGAAATGTAAAGTGTTTTTAGAACATTTATGTTGGAAAATTAATCTTCCTGCAGTGCTTAATAAATACAGCATTGTTTTGCTCCAAATAAACTGCCCTATTGGACACAGGGCATATCTACAAACCTTAAAAAAAAAGATTGAATGACTGCCTTATTTGTACAATTTACATGCAAGTCAAAGAGAAATCATGCATAGAAGGAATACACAAGCAATATTACTTTATTATATCTATCAAAGCAGGAATATGTTGTAATATAGTTCAGCGATGAAGTAAAAATGCTCTTAAGATTAGAGTACGACAATCTGAACGCACCATTACACATTTGAGATACAGACAGTCCAATACATATAAAGTAGACCATAGTCACAACTCTTAGAAATGACAAGATACGCATGTTAAGTTTCTATATTTCCATTTATTAAACCATCATTAATAAATGAAGCGAAGTAGGAATGAATCAAAATGGTTTCTTGCAGTGTATTTACAGGGTGTGTCATTATTAAATAAACACACATTTCTTCTCTTCCTTGTTCTGATTATAATCTGTGATAAAATATAATCTAATAAATTTGACATGCTGACACACTTCTAATGTTGACTGGAACTAAAATTCAACCTTACGTTCTAACCTACAGATGTCTTGCGGTTTATACTCTATATAAAATCACCTATAATCACTTAGAATTACAACTCTGAAAGCTATTAACAGGCTTAGTTATTATGTCTGGGAGGCAGATAGAAGATATATCAGGTAGAAAAAATCTGGATTTATCAGCAAACATAATTTTCTTACTTTTGATGTCTTAATTATATATTATCTTCTGATTGATTTCCCTTAAGTCTGTAAATATGACCTTACTTGTTGCTTACATTACTATATACATGCAATATACAAATGTATAACCTATATAACAAGATTTTGTTTACAAACTTTATTGCTGCCTTTCTTCATTTACCTTATATTATTTTCAAATCATATTCAGTTTAAATTTGTGGGTGAATAAAAAATCAATGAATCAATTAATACTTATAACTATAATTCATAAACAAAGTTGAAGGTGATTTACACTATTTCATATATTACACATACACTTCAACATAACTTATGCTACCTAGCATGGCCCCATGGTGTCCTTTTAATGGGGGATGAAAATCATATCCAAGATACTCGAAACAATGGAGAGACAAGATATGTCACACAAGCTGAGGAAGGTCCCTTTGTGTTACCCATAATACAAAGGGTACACAGGAAGGTCCCACCAACCACTGGCCATTTACAATATGAGGTGCCACACTAAATCGCCTTTGTGTTACCCGTAACACTGAGGGTACACAGGAAGGGCCCACCAACAAAATGTCCTATCATTTATAATCATATATATGGTTGAAATATTGACAATAAATATACACATACTAACAACAGTTTAAAAAAAACTACACAGTGACATTCATTTTAAGATTATGACTGCAAAATAATGAAAATAAATTGTACAGAATCCTGACAAAATGTTATTTCCCTGTTCTTTTCTTCTCCTGTGTGTCAGACGAGACTTTAGAGAGAATAGGCAAACATAATACAGCATATACTTCAATGTTGGCTAGGCCTGCATAGTTGTTAGTGGCAACATTTGAAAATCTTTGATATAAACAAAATGTGTTTATTCAGTATACTGTCTGGAATACAATTCAAGCCTAAAGTTGTAAGCCAGTCACCATGTTAACCTGCACATATTCAATAGACATTCCTGTGCCAGTGTGATTAATTTTTAGAAGTATAGATACATTTTAGGTCAAGTAGACGGGCCTCGCAATAAGAGGAGCTCAGTCCTATATGCTTTTATCCAGACTGAGCTACCCAAAAGACATGGCCTGCATAGATTAATAATAGCTTGTTGATTGGTGTGATACGCAGTGCTCAAGGGGATGTCACTTATAAGACTGTGGTGTATTCCAATAATAATTAACACTAGCACAACTATAACATGTGAAGTGTTTTGTTATGATGAAATCCATCTTCCTCCAGTGCTGAGCAAAGACCGCATTGCTACTCTCCAAACAAACTGTCCTCTAGCTATAGGGCAGTATCAATAACTGTTGCACACCCCAACAGAATATGCAGGTAGCATGAACATAATGTTATTGAGATTTCGGATCAGTGTGAATATTTCTGTTAATCATTATATGGATAGCATGAGGTGTGAAAAGCTGGGAAATCTACATTACTAGTGTGTGCTGTACCGAGTGCTATTCTATCACCTTTCAAAAGACATTTCAATGTTAAAGCATAGGAATTGGCACGCTGCCAATTCACGATATTGACAACTCGTTTGTTGGTTGGTTGTGTAACATTGTTCAAGAATGGCTCAGATTGAGTTCATTCCAATGATGGTTACAAGATAGTTCTCTTTAAATCGTATACATTTCACATAGCGTTACAACATAAACTTTGTATGTGTTTTTACAGCATAATCCATCTTGGCATTTCTGGGTTACCAGGGACGACACCACTGTGAATGTCACAACGTTGTACACATTATTACAGCAACTTTTTTCTGCGTTTGATGCTAGAGGTCGCAACCATTTTCCCTTTAAGTTGGATTGCTTGAAATATAGTATATTTGAGGATTGCGTTTTGCAAGACAACTTTATTATTTTTGGGGTGATAGAATAGAATAATGTTTCCTTAACCGTGGTACATGTATATCCTCAATTTTAGTACAGTTTGAGGTGGAACAGTTTACAAATTTATAAAAAATATGAACTCATACACCTCAAATTGGGCTAAAGTTGACGATATACATTTACCATGTTAAAGGAAACAACTAGTTAGCATAGAATACATATACATGTATGCTAAAGGTATTTAAAAGCAGTACCAAACCCAATACAAGAATGCAAGAAACATGACCCATATAATCCTATATTAGTTGACATCTGTATTTGTAATGTATATACATGCAGCAACAGGCATCAAGTTGTGTTAGTCGCCAGCTGGTTACCATGGAAACGAAGGTGTTACCTGTATAAAGCCTGCCCTTTCTGCCACTGCCATCCTCCACATAACCTTCATTGTCAACACCACCAGCAACGCTATCATTCTTCCCTAATACATGAGCATAAAATCAGCGCTGCATGCAAATAATTCCTGACTGCCAATATTATATTGTTTATACACTGTATGATGATGGGTATTTCAGATATATGAAAAAATCTTCATAAATATTATCCACTGTGTACAAGGGTTAATGCGGGATAATTTTAACACAAAATATTATTATCTGATGTGCTTAATATTTTGATTCATTGTCTTGATTTTTGAAGTCATTATGATTATGAAAGACTAATTTTATAGAGCCGTAGATTTGTTTTCTTGATTTTTTGATATTCCTGATGGATAGCATCCATAAAGATTTCTTTTTCTTGCCATCCTCAATAGAAATAACAAGTCAATGCAAAATCCACTCAATAAAACAAAATTCCCTTAAGTCCTGCATGTCTGTAAATATGGCTGTCAATGTGGTTTACATGTGTGTACCTGTAGATGTACCAGTGCAGTGAAATCAAACCCTTCTCTGAGTGATCATAAAATAATAATTGAATACAATACAAGCAAAAAACACCTCAAATGAATACAAAATATTACTGTTGATGTACCATAAAAATAAATTGATTGAAAAGAATAATAAAAGCTTAAACTGGCATTTAAATTATTCCCATTGCATGCACACAAATTGACACAATATCACAATTATAAAATGTATGAATAAAGTGTGAAACACTGACAACATCTGAACATGTGGTTTATTGCACCTACCATTACAAACCACAAGAACTTTGGCCTCAGGAATATCCACTGACGTTGGTCCTGTAAGTTTTAACTTAACTATTAATGTACAGTGCTTAAAAAAAAAAATCCACAGTTCAACCCCGGCACAATCACTTAGACTGAGAGTAAATAAACAATACAAAATATCATCTTCTGAATGAAACTTCCAAAGTTAAAAATAAAAATTCACAGTATGTACTCTTAATTGGGGTCTACATGTTGGGGCTTACACACAGTTTGACACTTGCCTCGCCAAAAACTACATTTCAAAATCTTGCCATCTTTCTACATTGTATTTTACCTGTTGATGCCAACTTTTCTAAATATTTGCAAGTTCAAACTTAATTATACCTCCAGGCCTGAAAAGATGGAGCCGTGTGGGAAAAAATTCTCAAAACTATAGCTACATGTATGACCTTTGATCAATAGACTGAAAGGTCACAGCAAAAAGGGTTGGTCAGATCAGACTTTTGTTTTAACACAACAACCGAAACACACAGGGATAATAAAACGTCATATGACCTTTCAATTATTTTTTGTAAAGCAGAAGAACATATGTATAAAAATGTTTCTGACCCTAACAGCAGAGAAACATTTTTCAGACATTATTAAATCCTCTGCACTGTCCAAGTTTGACTGACTGGCTGAAATGTCACAACTTTTTACTTTCACAAATCGTTTGGATAATGGTTTAACAATATTTGTATAGACCTTTTAAGATTCATTGATAATGTTAAACTAAAAAAATCAAAGAGGCAATTCTGGTGGAATTTGATAGCACGCATCTAACAAATTAAAGCAGGGTGAAATTGATAAATGTATATTGACTAGCATTTTAAACACAGTCCAAAAGTGGAGTTTCACTCTCAGTCAGCTGAATTTAATGGTTTTGTTTGTTTGTTTGATTGGGGTTTAACATCGCACTCAATGCCAGGTATTTCACTTATATGATGACGGATTGTCCACTTCACACTTTTCCATGCCTAAATAGGGTGGATAACCGAGAGGAAACTTCATAAGCACCCCCCACAAACACTTATTGCCAGAGCCACATCGTTACTATGACTTACTCAAATACCTGATGGTTGGGACATAAACTAAGTTTAATGGGAACTATGTACTAACGCGTACATGTACATGTAGCTGTTATTCTGTTATTGATTATCTGATTGATCCAATGATAGACATGATGCACCAACATCACTAACATACATGTAACTCAATTCCTTTAAAGGAGCCATGCTTTTTATACCAGAAGTCCATTGACTAGAAGTATGAAACTCACAAATCTTATATGTCCACAGCATTAAATAGGCACTGATTGACTCACCAGTGCAAAAACGCTGAAAGCCTGGGTGAATAGAATGCTGGAAATGAGTTTGTGGGTGTTTACGTTTTCTCTGTCTATCCACAGTATTCGGTAATAGAAGGAAGTGTGACGGCTGGTGATGCTGTCAAATCAGTAACAAAGATTTGTGGCACAAATCCAAGTGAATGCATTTAATGCAGAGTGAATATATATCCCATGATGCTTCAGTACTGGTTCAGATCTTAATCTCAAACTCTGATGTCATAGCATATGTTACAAAGCCATGTATAGGTGCCTATTACTATGAACAGACATTACATGTATGTATATATATACCCGGGTTCGAATCTCAGTGGAGGCAAGCTAATTTTTTTCTCTTTTCATTTATTCAAAATATATATCAATCATACATACATGTACATGTGAGTTTCAGACTTCTTGTAAATGAGCTTCTGAGTATACATATCACTGGGTGATTAAATTTGAGAAATATAAAAGTTTATAAACTTCACATTCGAATAATGTACCAGTTTAACGTTATGTAATTTGAGTACAAAATGCCACATGCTTGTTAAGACGACATCTAGTTAGATTGTTTGTTTGAAGACTGGTTTACAACTCACCTCCGTGTCCTTCAAATCCTATGGGAACAGCAGTTTCTGTGGGTCCATTGTTTATTGGTGGGTATATGTTTTCATTGGGGGGTGTAGGAGCCACACCTGTCAATAAATTTAGAACATGTGTTAGTAATTAGATCAATTTATTATTTATAACAATATATGAGATACCAGGGTTCCTTACTCATTTTACACTGCCATTAAATAAGATTTTTCTGTCTACATTCTGTTTGTTTGATTGATTAGGGTTAAGTGTCATACCCCCGTACTCAACAGTATTTCACTTTGATGGAATGTCCATTTCACACTGTACCTGGCTTAAATACGGAAGGTGGAAAACCATGAGGAAACCTTGTAAAAACCACCCCCTGCTGGCCACATCGGGTGATGAATGTGTATTGTATATACATGTAACATAGTTTGTTTGATTAGGGTTTAACATCGTACTCCAGGGTATTTCACTTATATGACGACGGATTGTCCACTTCACACTGCTCCTTGCCCTATTACGGTGGAAAACCGAGAGGAAACCTTGTAAAAACCACCCCCTGCTGGCCACATCGGGTGATGAATGTGTATTGTATATACATGTAACATAGGGGTGTTTAAGGGATTTAGGGGTACCTTAATTTATAAATCAAAATGTGTGGATTCGTCACTGTGACATTACGAGGTACATGTATACATGTATGTAATCACTGTTATCAGCTTTGAGTGACATCAAATGGAAAAGTGTCAGTTATATTTATGATGCAAATTTTATCTGGAGAGAGGTGTCATAAAGTCATTGAGTGTTTTGGGGGAAATCAGCGAATGACAATTATAAGGGCTTAGGCAGAGGGGTGTCTACCCATGAAGCAAAAAGACAATTTTGGACACCATACTTTTGATTTCTGGCTAAGCCCCTATAGACAAATCATTCTTGCAATCATTTTTTTTATCAGTAAAAAGAAATGTAGAAATTTTAATTGATTGTTTATCACCTTATTTACATGTAAATGGAATAGTTTGACTACAGTATTTTAAATGGTACACAAATGTTTAACTTTAAATATCCATATATGTTCTATATCTGGAATATTAAATAACCTCTTTATTATAAATATATATTGAAATAACATTTCAACAATTACATTCACTAGACATTCAATGGAATAACTTCCACTATGTTAACTTAGATGTATGAAAAACCCTACACTTCAAACATTGAGTCATCTAAAAACAAGATAAGAAACAAGTAAAACTGGATTTTCCGATATTCAATCAATGTCAGCATTAATTTGACAAAGCTTTAACCTATTTATACATGATAAGATATTACACACAATTCTACTGTCAAGGTTGAAACCATGTACATGTTGTTCACAGAAGATTGTTTGTTTGTTTGTTTCATTGGGGTTTAACGATGTACTAAAGGTTATTTCACTTATATGACGACAGATTGTCCTCTGGCATCACGGCATGGCTACTTTATATGACATTACGTCACATTAGGTAACATACTAAATGCATATATTAACTAGAAATAGTACAAATCCATCAAAAAAGATCTTCTTGCTTGTAAATGCATAATTATTTTCTTTTCATAGAGGTCTATTTCATAAAAATTCTTCAAAGCTGATAAAGTAAACCGAGGTTCGATATGGAGGGCATTACGTCATTGTAATAAAATCAGAAATTGGAGATTATGAAGTATATTTAGTCTCGCATACATTAAAACAATGGAGGTCATGATTTGCCGATGTATTTAACGATAATGCATGAAGATTTGAAGGAGATTTGTAAAGTATCATCATGGCATGACACTTTGGAACTATTCCAAGCATAACAATTATTACACCAGGGTGTGTTCTATGTATTTTTGTCCCTTAAAAGGTTCTCCCCCCATCCCCCTTTAAGCTTTTATTATTTTTTGTTCACAAGTTCAAGTTTCTGAACAACTAAGTAAGCTTATAGATAGCTTATAGATATGTGTTCATATGAATATATGCTTGGTTGTTGTTAGCGTACATGAGAAAGCAAAGCACTTCAATTAACTCATTAAGATCTAAAATGTCCCTACATGTAGCTTAATTAAGTTAATAAAATTGAATGAAATATGCTTGTTCACTTTACACTCTAACAGGCCAGAACATTTTGTAATTCAGGCCTCTCACAGTTTGACGTGTCAATGGTATATATCTCACAGTTTTAAAGACTAGATAATATACATGTACACGTAGTTTTGCACACGTAGTTTTTACTTCTAAAAGAAGAGTTTTCCTGGGGGAACAGAAGATACATGCACGTTTAGAATATAACAGATCTTGTGGTTTAGTGTCATATGCTTATTCCATATAACGGCCTGCAGGCAGACTGGGTGAAAGAAACTATGTAAGACTTCACTGGCAGGATATTGGTGAAAAAAAACGGCAAAACATCTAGACTATGTAAAAAGTATTTATATTTCAGTTCAATCTGTAGCTATTGAGTATAAGGGCGACTCTCTCAGGAACATTTGCTCGATTAGGGCATCTAGGCGTCCCGTCGGACATGTCTCTAGGGCTCTCTGAGCAAATACATGTAAGATGACGTAATGGGTAGATTGGGGTGGATGTGTTGACACCTGGGAGGTGGGATCTAAGTATCCTTGAATCAGGTGCATGAACTCTTTTGAACTTTTGAACTTAATTTTTTTATAAAGAGGACCAAGAAGGTCCTGCTTTATAAGGAGTACATGTAGGTTTCTAGATAACTACATGTAATCTGGTATAACTGTACATACAAGCACCTGTGTGTAACTCAAAAAGCAACTTAATGCATGTTACTATTAAAATCAGAAGTCAAGAAGAGGGGACATTGGTACAACTTGCTACTGAAACTTTCTCCAGTTTTGTGTTTACCAGGGCAACCTGTTTTCACAATTGGGGTGCCTGGCAAAAGCCAATAATAGTAAAGTTATGTAGTATGAACTGTTTTTTTCTTAAATTTTGTATTTGGGAGTATACATGTAACTTACGACTCATAACTGTTCCAGATCAGCCAGTCCTTGGAATCAAGAAAAAATCCACGAAATTTGTTCAAGTCAAACAAAGTTACAATAAGTCTTGTCTGCTCATTTCAAATCTGTGCAAGTACATTGTATAGGACAGTTACACAAAATTAATAGATGCAATTTTGCGAGTGAATTCTAATAGGACTAACAGTGTCGTGTGGATGGTTCCCTTACAAACAAATGGAACTCTCTAAATGAGGTGTTCAGTAACTGATCTGTTACATGCTACCTGAACACTGCCCCACCATGCAGGGAGGTATATCAGGGGTGTACAGCAACTTGATCTTGTGCAGACTCTGCTCGTGGTGAAAAAACAGACCCTCCTTTACATGCATTCCAAGCTTAATGCTTCACCTATATGTAACACATTTGTACGCTTTGTCTTCCTCAGAGAATACATCTTTCCTTTATGTTCTGTGGAAAGTTCAATCAACTAGGATTCCAGATCTTTAAAATGAAATGTGTTACTAAATAAGCTTACAGGTACCCATTTTCATATTCAATAAGCTTATGTTTCACACATTGCCTAGCCCCTTGAAAACAATCTGCCACAAACCAACATAACTTAGCCCTTTGACCTTGTTGTCCACAAATTTCTGTGATGACTTTACATGTGAGTAACAAATGTCCATGTTAAATACACTTAAGTTTAATCCGATTGTTGATAAGGTGTGATGGATAGCTTAAATAGACACAGCAAACTACCTGAACATTGATTACCTAGGCACATGTATGTATCATATATGGTCTGTAGAGAATCAGATCGATACGTTTGAAACACATTAATAGCTGGATGGTTGAAATATTTGAACACCACCTAGTAACAAGAAAAACATCATCAGTAGTTAGGCTGTTGAGATAACACTGGAAAGCAAATATTTCTAGCAGAATAGTCAATAAATCTGGTATCAGTCAAATTATTCCTTTGAAAAAAGTATTATTAATTTTGACCTTATGCTTGACCTTAAATTCTCACTTAGTTAACAAAACTGATTTCAGTGTCTTAAAACATTTAAAGTAAAGAATCTCTAATGATACTATTCGATGCTTCACAATGACTCACTAGGAGTGAATAGTTTCAAACCATCGGCCCTTTGTTTGTTTCCAAACAAACTCAGTAATAAATGAATAATGAACTACATTTTCAAGCCTACATTTTAGGCATAAGATTCTGGTTCCCCTTGACCTGACCAAATCTTTTGCTCAGCTTCTCTGTGTGAAGAAGACCTGGTCCTCAGTGAATAGAATCTTCCTATTACCTCAATGCCATACCAGTACTTTAACTGACCCAACAACATGCACCTATTTCTGCCATTCATATTTAATTATGTTTATTGATCAAACAAGAAATTAACTCAACTTATTAATAAATCTAATTATATTAATTGTATAATTTTGAGTTTTGCTTTGTCTCAGATTTGTGCAATAAATAATAAATTAAAAAAAAGAAAGAAAGAAAAAACTTCATTAGAAAAAAAAGAAGATAATACAATAATTGTTCAATCTACTACAGATGCTGCTTTCTGATTACATGTACATGTGTTTGTTTGTTTCTTTGATTGGGGTTTAACGTTCTACTTTATTACATGTGTTAGTTTCACCTTTAATCAAATTTAAAGTTTTTAGGGGTTAACCCATTTTTGAGTTAATGCCTTTTGAATAAGATTTATGAATCAATGATTATTAGCACAAGGCGCAGTTGCTGATAACTGAGATAAGTTACTGATAGCAGATTAAATCACTAATCCTTGATGACAAATAGACCTTTCATATGGTATGATGTCATCTAATCTAGGATTAAGTTTAATAGTGTTTTCAAAATATAAAAATTTGATAAAAAGAAATGGAGGTTAAAAATATTGTAAGTTGTAACTGAAGAGTTTAGAAATTAAAGCTATATTTTAAAAATGTGACAGACAAGGATAGATGTCTGGTTGGCTAACAGTATAACGTTACCTTAATCATTATCATTAATAACACCTATGTAGTGTTTGATTGATTGATGATTTATGTCATGCTCAAGGGCAATTCACTTATATGATGTGGGTGTATTACAGTAGTTCACACTAGCACAAACATAAAATGTGAAATGTTTTGCAAGTTACATGTAACAGTTAATCTTACTTCAATGCTATTGGAGAAATATAGCGTTGCTACCCTCCAACTAACTGCCCTCAACCAGAGGACACCTATGTAAAGGGAAGAAGCTTTGTAGAGGACACATACCTGAATTAACCCTTAAAAAGCACTTGTCAATATTAACACAAGTCCTCAGGTAAACTAGAATGGCCCAATTCCTTAAGTAATATGAGTATATTATTAATAGCCGACTCCTCCAAACTTACTCTTCAAAAACTGTCTTAACTTTATATACATGTAGGTCGGGGTCAAACCTGTTCATATAATACTTAACACTAACTCTCAAATGAAAATAAAGGCTGGTTTGCTCATATATTATATTTATACATCATTAAAGTAGAAAAAGAAAATTTTATGTGTATCCGACCTGAATTGACATCAAAAGTATGGTGTCCAAAATGGTCATTTTGCTTCACTTTTTAAGTAACTGGGTATCCAATTTTTACAGTTTCTCTATCTCCTGCGTGTTAAAATTTATTATAACAGGGTGTCCAACTGGTCAATTTTTCAATTCAGCGTGTCCAAAGGATGGGTGGACTTAAACCCTTGTTCACACGTATACATATGTGTCAATATCACTTCAAAAACAAAAATCCACAATGTAAAGACTGATTGGAACATAAAATCAGATTTATTTTCATATTTATATATTTCAGGTGGTAATTCAATAGTATAATGTGCTGTACAGTAACATGATGAAAGTTTATATAGGCCAACCACTTTTTTCCATCACGTTTATTGTGAAATGAAAACATAAAAGTGGCTGTCACATGATGTTGCTCAGCAAATCACAAGGGATGGTTTTTATGAGGTTTCCTCTCAGTTTTTCACCGTATTTAAGCAAAGAACAGTGAGAAATGTACAATCTGTCGTAATATAAATGAAATAGCCTTGAGTACGACTATAAACCCCAATCACACACACAAACAAACAATTATCTTAGGGATTCCAAGCAAGTTATAAAAATTGATCAGAACATTAAAAATCGTTTAAAATCTGCTAATCAGATGATGTTAACTTATCCGTCAACTGTTATGTTTTAGAAACACATTTATTCATCCTGTTTATAATAATGTGATAAGACAACCTAATAGAACACTATCAGAACTGCCCTGAGTAGCTAACAATATATTGACGTAACCAGTATCTGAGTTTTGTTTGTTTACCATAAGCAACAAAGTCACACAATTTTCATGGAATACATAATTGTAGAAATTAATAAATCATAAAATAATTTGCTCAGCGATGTAAAAAAAAAAATATCATTTTTAAACTATGATGTCATCAAATTTAACACTTTAATTGGGGAAACTGAATACTGTGTGAGTACTGTTTATGTTTACAAGGCAGCCTTTTTCTGAATCTCTCTAAGTAGTACATAATCAAGTTGGTTGCCACAGATATATGAAAAATGCCAAAATTTCTCAAAATCATATGCGGTATGTGTGAGGGGAGGGGGGGGGGGGGGGGGTTAGCAAAGTGGGATAGTTGAGATGCTCTGAAAGTTACTGAGGGATAGCAATCTGGGTTATTTGCTCTCCAGGTAAATAACCACTCAACATGATAAGTGCTCCTAATTATTCCTTTCACTCCGCTACGAAGAGATGTAAAGTGAATCAGTCTAACCTTGATAATTAGTTTGAATTTCTTTTCAAATAGAAAGTTTGTGTTTGACAATATTTACTAGTATTCTTTACAATCAACCATGGATTATAAAGTATGCTGGACCATAGTATTGCACAGCTGCTGATCAAATATGCCAGACATATTAAGTAACTTCATTTACATCATATCTTGTAGTGAAAATGCAGTTTGTGATATCAAATACAAAAATTATAAAAAGAAATTCTCAGTTTTATTTGCAGTACTTGTACACAGGCCAGTGCTGTTGGGGAGAACGGTCAGAACGGGGTTTCCCCATGGTTATGCAAACTTAATTTAGGAGGACCTAT
>JAQQZZ010105432.1:0-15987 GCA_030265115.1 Mopalia vespertina
GTTAAAAGACCACCCCCTCCCCCCACCCCCTCCCTTTCCCCACCTGGTATGGCCTAGGGCAACGGAACAATAAGGTCAGCCTATTTGAATCTCTTAAGGAGAGTTTTCTTAAGAGGTGTGGGTTTGTACCTGGGCACTAGAGTTAGCCCTTCAAATTCCTATCACAGTTACAATTGCTCTTAATAAGGGTGGCAACTCCTTTTGACGATATAACAAAGCCCAATTCAACCGGGCATATGTTCCAAGAGCCTACCATAAGGAAAGCAGGCAATAACAAGTCACTCCATGGCCCGATAAATCTAAACCCTTAATTACACAATTCACCTGGACACTTTATATTATAGACTTATTGTGTTAACATATTTTTATTTATTTTAAATTTCTACTATGCATAAACGTTTTTCAAAAATAAAAAGCAAAATTTATAGGTTAATAAATATACTAATAACTAATTCCCTTTATTCACTGATAAATAAACAAATGAATGATTTAAAAAATATTCAAATTAAAACAAGAAACTACTTTTACAAAAATAAAATATAAGCTATGTGTTCTGTCCCCTTCTGTGAATTCTGCGAAGTGGTAGTGTGATAGCTACTTTGAGAAAAGGAAAAGCTTATTTTCTCAAATCAATTACTATTAAGAGGAATTACCTTCAGATTTCTGCTGCCAATAGATCCCTTTAATCAAGGTTATGTACGTTTTAGCTTCACGAGCTGGCTTTGATATTTTTAATCAACACTTTGTACCGTTGCTTTGCCAATAGCAATCAAAAGGTAAGAAAATCAAGCTTTCTTTGTGTGCAGAATTTATAGAAAATGTTCATTTGAGCTGAAAATGGAAGCAGAGAGCGGAACGCAGGGGAATAATCAAAGACATAGGCGGGTCTGGCTTACCAGGTGTCAATGCTTCAGTGATGTTAATGTGTTTCTCGTGTTGCAGTCTATTTATACAGGTAGTGTTCTTCAAACTCTGATTGTTGATAGACTTAAGAAGGAAATCAGGGCGTATTGCCATGGCAGTTTCACCGATAACGCTGGGGGAAATTGCTACTTGAACATATCTCAAAAGACACTGGCTTCATCTCTTTAAAGTGTGAAGTAAATTAGTCAATTATCGACGAATGGCTTCTGACATAAACTGCCATTAAGCACAAAGGATGTAATTATAAAGAACAGTTTCGAGTTCGACCAGTGCCTTTCCTCACAACTTAGAGACAGTGGTTGTTGAGAAGCTCTAGTGTTTACCTTTCTCGCCATAGCAACCATTCTCTATACAAGCCCCGACCCCCTTAAGAAACCAAAATATGAGTCTTAATTAACCCTACTGTTAAGTAGTTTTTGTTCATAACACTCAGCGCAAAACATTGGCAGTCCATGCAACATTTCCCCTTCTAGAGACAAAGAAATAAATCATTGACTATTCTTTAAAAAAAGGCTTAGGCTAAGAGAAAGTGACAGACAAAATGAGAGAAATTTATGTTTAAAGAAATGAAATTACAAAATCACTTAATTGCTTAATAATAATAAAAATTTCACTGATATTGTTTTTATTTGATCTTAATGAGATAATTTTTATTTTTTGAAAGGAAGCGATGAAGATATATTAAGAAAATAGATAGATTTTTTTTAAAAATTGGCAATCACTAAACTTGCTCAGTTATAATAATAAAACTATTTAATGATGTAATTTTGTTTTGCATACAGCGTGATGAATAAAAATGTTAATATTTGCCTCTTTTTTATGTGATGGAAATAATTAAGGTATAGTAAGTCATTTAGATTTTGTCTTAAAATCAGTCAGGTAATTTCATTAAAATTGTTTTAATTTTTAAAGATGACGGTAAATTAAAATAAATATGTACATAAATGTAGATGTTTCTGAAAATGTTGTTATAAAAACAGTGGTGTAGTTATAGATTTGTGTACATTTATGTCAAATCAATTGTTATAAAAGAATTGGTTTTGTTGCTATAAAAAATTTAAATCCAGTTTGCTCATAATGTTATGTTTATACTGAAAATAAAATGTGAATTCAATAAATAACAGCTATGTCAGTCCATTACAAAAAGACTTACTTAGGAATGATAAGCTTGTTAAATACACATGTACATATAAGAAAAAATTCTTTTAAAATTAATAGCTAGCAACTCATAATAAAGAATGGTAAGCTAGAAACACAGTTTATAACGGTTAAATATTTAACCATACATAGAAAAAAAAGGTAATAAAAATACCTGAATGTTATATTGTAAATTCTTTATAAAAAGGATATCAAATGGAATGAATCATAGGAGCCATCACCTGGGCTGTAGGAGTCTCGTTCTCGTTTACCATTGGACAGGTGGGCACCCTCAGATGCAGAGATGTGACTGGCACCCGGTGAGCCCTGGTCCGCATGCAGTGGAGAGTGGGTGGAGGATTGAGGTGTGGTATCGTGATGATGGTTATACACCTGTTCTTCGTAAAACCGCATAATGTCTGAATGTTGGAGGCCAGGGTTTGGGATTGCCACCGATGTGGGCAATAAATGAGGAAATAAATGAGGGTAAGCCGAGGGAGAACTACGCCCCATTGTTAAGTCACTATGTGAACTGACTGGAACAGTTTCTTGAAGTAAAACACGGGCAGCTCTTGGAGAAAGTCTTGTGTCTGTCACCTTAGTGCGTTTCTTCTTAGGGGTGTTTACCACAAGTGGAAGAGCTTCAGTTTGCTCGGGCTCCACCCCAAACATCAGAGGGGTGGGAGCATGAATCTGTGCCGGCATGTAGAATGGCATGCCAGGGTAGGGTGGCAATTGAGGCATTGAATGGTGTGTGCGGGGCATGTCCATAAACCCTCTTAAAGGTGAATCAAGGAAAGATGTTTTATGATCGAATCGGTCGTGTTTTTCGGGAAAGTCACTCTTCTCTGTTGTCTTAAGTGGTTTTGATGATGACTGACATTCTTTATGATTATTCTCTGCAAAATCTGGTGTTTTGGGAACACTTTCCGAGGGTCGTGGAGAAACTCTTAAAGGCTTATTTTCCTTTTCAACATTCTGAGCATTCACAGTATTTTGAGTGTCCGTTCTTTTAGTTTTTGCAACAGGGCTGAGAAACTTTGTTACAACACCATCAATAGCACTCCCAACAGCATCAGCAATTTCAAATTTTAACATGCTGGCAAAGTCTTTTAAACCATCTTTATCGAGATTTTGAGTATTTCTTGAAGAAGGGGAAATATCCGGAGACAAAACTGAACTAGAACTTTCTTTTAAAAGAGAGCTTGCATCAAGTGATGTTGAACTAAAATTTAAATTTCTGCAATGTGTTGAATCTTCTTTTTTACTACAAAGTTTATCAGATAATATATCTAAGTACTTACTATCTTTGTTTGCCCTCAAAGAAAAATCCGCTGAATCTTTTTCTTCTTCATCAAACAAGTCCAGGTACTGTTTCTGCATTTGTTGAAGAGTTTTTTGCACAAAATGTAATTGTTCTTTTAATTTGTTTCTTTCTTCCTGTTTTCTATACTTGTTAGCTGAATGAGGGGCATATTTGGAATCATGTTGCTGGGGTTGATACTGTTTCCTTTTAGGGCGTCTCATATCAGGGGAGAGCTGGGCACCCATATCAGCCCCGATGCCTGAAGGTGATGGGCGCATGCTGGTTATAATATTCTCAACCCGAGCACGCTTTGCTTCAACACTGTCACCATCTTTAACAGCTTGACCACTGCCATCTTGGTCGAAATGATCTGAATTTCTTTTCTCACCTATGTTTTCATCTTTAATATCCGAGTCCATGGTGTCAGTCTCTCCAAGTTCTTCGTCTCCATTAAATCTACAGGTATCTGTATAACTGTCTCTATCTGAATCACTCTCACTGTCGCCACGAACACTCACTCTAAGACTGTCACGTTCATCCATTAGGGCAGTGTGGGAATGAGAGTTGTTCTTCATAAGATGTGCTATTAGATCAGTGTTATCTTGTCCCTCTCTTCCTGTGACCATCAACCCTTTCAAGCTGTTGTTGTTTTCACGGAGTGCTCTGTCCTTATGTTGCAAAATGTCCTTTAAAAGTTTGGATGTCTCAGTAGGGAGTCCTAATTGTTCTCTGTGTTTGGAAAGAGCAGCTGGCACCCCAGGAACTGAACACTTGTTGGTCTCCTGTGATATTAGTAATGACTCCTCTTCGATAGGTCTTAAGTTTTCTGATAATTCCATGTCTTGCTCAGAGGCAAGACGCACAAATCCTTCAGAAGTGGTATCACCCACCTCTCTCATAGCAGAAAGAGTAGCACTTGAATGAAGCTGGTTGTAATAAAGTCTCCTGGCACAGAGATCTTGGTAAATTAACCAGTTAAATTCCACTCTCTGTTGAGTGGTCCAGTGACTTGGAGGAATACTGCTTAACGGAGAAGTTCTGTTTGGAACAAGGGTACAATTTGAAGTACTCATAAGCTGTCTGCTAAAAGAAGAAAAATCTCTAGGCTGGGGAGGAGGACTTAAAAAATCATAGGCTAGTAAGGCTGAGCTAGTCTCTAAATCTCTCGAGTTCTGACTGCCTAGCATTGGCTCTTCTGATGGAGACAGTCTACTGCTTTGACTAGCTACAGCTTCTCTCTTACAAGTATAAGGGATTCTCCAAGGTCTACCATCCAGCTCCCTCCAAGACATGCTTCTCATTGGCTGAGAGGGAACTGGTGGGCGGAAACCTTTGAGAAAGCTATTGTCACTCTGTTCTTAGGCCAGCCTTAGTGACAGCCTGTCTAAGTGTGTCCATTATTCAGAGTACAGGGGAGGGGGGTGTCTATTGATAGCTCACCTAACACAATAGAGACAGATGTTTCATAGGAAATTGTCTCCAGCAGTGAAGCTGAGTTCCCTAAGCCAGAATAGGATGATCTCTGCCTAGACTGCTCTCTCATTGGTTGAGGTGGTCCTTGACACTTTATCCACAGCTCACAGTGATACTAGCACTTCATACTGAGTTAACAAGCCAGGGGATAACAAGGACTTAGAGGTGTCAATCAACTTAGTGCTGGCACAAGCCACATCTTCTCTTGAAAAAAAAAAAAAGCCAAAACAATCCTACAATGCTGTTCTCCATAGTCCACTTTCTTCAAAGGTCCTGTGTTATGCCTATATTTGACACTTGAGTCTTTCCTAGTGTTATTAACAAATGCTATACAAAGGGAACACAAAATGTTAACATACATAGCATTGAGAAAACTTATGTCTATGTGTATATTTATTCAAGGGGTATAGAAGAACACTATAGCAGGATACTTTCACTTCAGATATATCCTATTAAGAATAGCAATTTTTAGTAAATATATTATCAAATCTAGCCACTTTGAATGTCATATTATAAGTTGATATCACATGAAAACATGACACATTCTTTATAAAATATTTAGTAGAAAACCAAAACTTACTAACCACAGAGAAAACTATTTTCAAGATCGGTCACAGTGTTATGAGGTAGGTTATGAATAGTCAAGCAAAATTCTTAAAGCAAAATTATATAGTATATTTGTATAAAAAAAATAATAACATGAGTAAAGCCTAACAAAAAAGAAAGTATACTTTATAAGATTATAAATGTAAGATTTTTATTACAATAATAGATTATTTTTTACATTATGTTCAGAAATTAAAGAAAAATAAGAACAGTAATATTTACTGATGTTTGGAAAATTTTACAGATGGCTATACATGTATACTGATTAATATATACAAAATCATTACATGAAAAAGTTTTAATTTTTATTCAATTCAGAAATATTAAAATCTAAATTGCTTCCTTAATTAAGAGTTCCTATGATATTTGTATAAACTTGGACACAGACCATACCATACATATAAACAAATGCATGCATATACAAGTCTTAATCTTATCCAGTTATTGTTTATCTTGACACTCAAGAAAGTTGATATACTAGAAATCAGCACTGAAAAGTTAAGGAAATTTTATTATTAAAATTTGAACAATTTTTGTTCATAGTTAAAATTAACATGATTTGATACATTATTTTTTTTATTGTTAATTGATTCTTTGTAAAATAAAAGAATAAAATACCCAACAACAGAGGCATTTGATGCAAATTTTTATCATATGTATTTCAGATTAGCTGTACATTGTCCATATTTAATCTGTAAGATCAACATTATTGTAATAGAAGATTGGGATTTGGCAAATATCTTAACCCTTCCCCAAATCAACATGAATACAAACATTATTTGACACCACTCATATAGATAAAGATTACCAAAAGTCTTCTAACAAGTTATGAAATATATTTAACATGTGTTTCGAATGTCGTATACATTAAAAAAACAGGGTAGTTCTTTATGGATGGTTTAATATATTTATATATATTTTGAATAAATGAATAGACAAAAAATATATTTCTTAAAATTAATAGGCTTAATCTCACTGACACATATATTTTTATTGCAGAGGAAGAACATTTTGCATGCCTCCTATCAGGATTTGAATTTGGGCATCTAGCTAGTGCTCTCAACAACTGTACTACAAAGTCTCATGATAGAAGGACCACAAAATTATATAAAAAAATATATGTTTTTTGCAAAGATCAACTACACAGCTGTGACAGGGAATGTATTTGTATTTATGGAGGCATGTCGATCTTTGAGTGCAGTACAGTTAAACACCAATAAAAGATACACATGCATGCCTGAGGATTCTATATTTCGTTGCAATTGTGTTAAAATAAATTGTAATATTGAATGACCATGCATTCACGTGTATCTCTTATTGAAGTCATAGCTTAACCTCATGTAACAAATCAAAGGGAATAATGCTAAGCGCATCTGTCCGTATCTACATTTATGAAATGCATAAATGATATAAAATAAAATTAGCCAAAAAGTTGTCATCAATAACCATGTATCTATCTTCTGAAGATTGTCCTCTTTATATCACTCCTCACATTTACCTGTGTCTACATTGAACATTGTAACTAACATATATGTTTAAAAAGATACAGAAAGAAAAATTTGCACACCTTAATAGCATCCAAAAAAGAATTCTATATTAAAGTCAATCCATGCATATATTGATTCAGCCTCTATTTCAAAACCGTTCAAGCCCAATGTAATATGTGCCTTGTGCACAACAACACAATAATTTTTCTAACCATATTTGGGTAAATTAATATGTCTAACAACACATATTTATTTTTTTTAACACTATAAAACTGTCTTTCTTAGTAAATTAATATGCCCCTCTACAAGGACCAAGTACATGTATATATAATATATATAGAAAAAGAAAATTGACTTAAGACAGGGGATTCATTTAACTTCTGAAAAAGGCAAAATACGTTCTGAAAAAGGCAAATATGCATGAAATGAAAAGTTCTATTTATTCTTAACCAAAATTTGACAAAACTGCATTACATTTAACAAACATGTTTTTAACAGACAATGTGTGCACACACACAAATTAAATGACAATAGAAATGGTACAATGTCATTGGAAAGGAACACAGCTTGCCAATGTAAATGATTGACTTTTTAGTTTACTATTCACCCTAATCCAGAGATGATCAATTTCAGTCTACCTGTGACCAGTGCATGTCTCTTTCAGGTGACCCCATGTGGGTTTCATGATGACACTAAATCCAGGTAAACTGTTAATACTCTAATACTTGTTTATCACAGTTCTGTCAGCTTAGTAACAGCTTCTGTATACCTGTACATAAAAAGAGAGGCAGGTGAAAATAAATAACAGTTTGGTACCTGTATATCTTTTGGCGAGATGAATAGATGAAACTACATGTATGCCTTTATGACAATTGTGCTTTTTACAGTTTGATCAATCTTAGACCAAATCTTAGACCATTGATTTTCGACAGGACCGGATCCGATCTTATCAATTGTCTCTTTTTCTCTTCAATTAGACATGCAAAATAACTTGATAGATCAAGCCATTTTTTGGTAAATCTTTACAACCTATTCATACCATTTTACATAAACCCTGCATACACAAAAAATTCATAAAAATAGTTTGTTGTGAAAAGACTAAGTGAAATTTCAATTCAGGTAAACACTGTTAATAAGATTATAGTTGGTCTGATAGGTGTTTTTCATTGATGGTTATCTCACAAATTAAATAACACAACATAAAAAAATATATATAGATCCAACAAAAATATTTTAATAAAAAAAAAATAAACAAGCCTGCCATTTAGCTGAATCAAGAAAATAAATTACATATAAACAGGCCTGTGCTGTAGTGGAGAACAGACAGAATGGGGTCTCCCATGGTTATGCAAACTTAGTTTAGGAGGACAGATTTATAGGTTTCCCAAATTGTTTGCCGTCTTCATCAAAATATTGCTTTTTGCTATTGATTTTGACACATTGTGTCATCAGACAATCAATGAAGATTGTATTTTAAAGCAATTTTGCTTTATTTTTCACAAAGGCATATTTATGTACATGTATCTAAAAAAATCAGCAATCAGGGAAAATGCAAAATAACAGCACAGGCCTGTATATATGTATTTTCTATATATCTTATGATTTCTTTCAAGTGTCTATATTAATGAAATGACAAGCAATTTTCTCAGTTGGAAAGTTCAATGTCATTTGCAACAAAAGAACTTCTTTGTCTGCAAAAGTTAAACATGTCTTTGAAGTAGAAAGGTGAGTTTAGCTTATTTCTTTATCTGCTGGACTATGGTGGTATTAGATCAATTTGAGCCAATTAACACAGTAGTTAGGTCACTGGTCACTTTGAGATACTTATATTAGTGGATGACCTATTGAGCTGGACAATGGTCAAGCTACAATGGCCAGCAGATGGTCAAGGTGCCCCATTAACTATGTGTTAAAGGCACACTTATTTGTATAGTCTTTGCCCTTGGGGTATATTCTAGTACCTGATACTGCCCTTTCCCTGTCAATCTACATGTATTTTCTAAGACTGTTAAGAGCAGTATGTAATACAATGCATTGTAAAAAACAGTTTAAAAAAAAAGGCTAATATAAGGTGAGGTTCCCAGGTTTCTGGATCCTATGATGGACTATCAAAAGTAAAAATGTGAAACAGTTATTAAATATGCATATTTCTATGTGTACAAAATACCACACAATCTTGCAAAGGTTTATTATCTTAAAAATACATCTGAAAATATAAATAGCACACCTGTACAAAATCCCCAATAGACACTTCTGCAATGGACAATTTCTACACATTGTAAAATTATATAAAACCAAAGACACCTGGGTAAAAATCAATATCCATGCCCATATATTTATATTTTATAAGAAATAATTTAAAAATAAATAATCTCATCTTTGTCTCATTTCTAAGACATTTGTTTTAAGTGTTAAAGACAATTGCGGGTAGTTTCTGTTTCACTCATTTCCTTACATGACAGACTATAGTATAGTAAGTCCCCTCCCATACATGTTCCTTGTTCAGACCTAAAATACAAACTTGTCACTTCAATCTTGCATTGCTCTTTGTTAAGTAAGTTTATACAAAATTTATACAAAAACATTAAATGAAATAATATCTTTTGTTGAATTATACAGGTGCTTATAAATGAAGGAATTAATCTTTGGAGAAATAAGTTTATTCGAGTGTTCGTATTTTTACATGTCCACCTAATTTCTTTGATAATTTATTTTCCGCCTGTGTTGAATAAAACATAAGTCCTACCCCTCCCCATATCACATGTATAAATAAGTACACGTCTTTAGAGGCATTGTCCCCCCTTCTTTCCTATTTTGCACCCACCCCCGCAGAGCACGCGACTGTCACCTGCTTTTGTCAAGACCTTTTTTTACATTACTCCTTACCTTGTCTTTGTCACAATTCAAGATTATAAAGATAAGCTCTACTGACTTTCTGTTTTCCTCAATTTCTTTTATGAATGGACTGCTGTTCGTCAGATGAACAATACATACCCAAGTTATTTGAGTATATTCCTTGACTCTTCCCTTAAATATTATCCAAGATTACTTAATTAATTATTTTTTTCTATAATAATATTGATTTTCATATCGTATTTAACTAAGAAATTTACCTGGAAAACAGCCAAAAGTAAGTTTTTCATCACATTCTTAGGGTATTTAAAGCCTGGATCACCTTCTTCACAGTCTACATCTGTTGGAAGGAAATAAAGCAAGAGTAAAACAATAAATAAAAACATAGAGGCTGTTAGGCTGAGGAAAAGTGAGGAAAAATTAAATATTTTGTTAATACATTACAGTAGGAAAATGGATGCAAAAAGAATTTAAGACACACTGCTACAGTTAAAGGAGCTTAAAGAACATTTAGCAAAAAAATTCAGTTTAGATTTATATTTAAAATATTGAGAAACTTAACTTCATCATACATGTACACAACAAAATTATATAATAATTTTGTTTCTTTCATTGCAGAACAGTCTTGTTGGCAAACTTCTCAAGCAAATCCTAATTAAATTTAATGTTGTGTCAAAAATTAAAAAACAAATATCCAATTAACCTAATGTGCCTTTTTTAACTAAGGTCTAATTTATTCATGTCTTTTTATAATCAGCGGTAAAAAGTACCCCCCCCCCCCTAAATAATCTCTATGGATCAATAGTGGTGAAAGAGAAGGTATTGTTAAAAGGATGAGCTAGTTTTTATGCACTATCCACGCTTATGTATAAATATCAATTATCTCAGTGATAATAAACTAAGCAGATGTTCTCAAAAACACTTCATCTCTATCCTTTGATTCCACATCACAGAGTTAGCATTAATAAATTGTTTAGCAGTTCCTCCACAAAAACAATGGATTGGATTCAAGGCTTTTATGAAAGCAGATCAGAGCTTCTACATATATAGTCTTATTACATGGTATAATGAGAAAGGTGCATGCTTTGTTTATTAACCTGGTTTCACAGCTTGACCTATCAATCATTGATAGATGAAATTTTACCAAATCTCTCAGAACATTAGATATTTAACTTTGTCAAAACGTACAATATAAGATGTGACATTTCAATGTATTAAATAGGTCTACAAGCCAAGACATACATGTATTTTATTAATAAACAGTGTTTTACGTCATGTTTATTTTTATACTCACATGACTAATGCCAGCCTGATGGATGAAGGAGTCCTCACTAGGAACAGTCACACATGCTCCTGAATTCAATCAAAATTAAAAAGCTACCTCATACATAATGATATGTAGTTCAATACACACTTACAGGCACAGTTTACTCTTGTTTAAATACATTCATTATTTTCCCCCCATAAACTAACATATCTGATTATATTGTCTTAGCTTAGTGAGAATTTGTTGGTCAAGTTTTTATTATTATTGCTTAACCAATATTCTTTAAGTCACCGACTTACAAGGAAATTTTGTAATTCATTTCTTCTAAATGGAATAGATTTATAAGTCCATTATTGCGACTTTATTCCCACCATGTCAATCTTTTATTAATTATTTGTGAAATATGTTCATATGATTTGGTTAATAAAAAAGCTCAAACGTCAAAAGTCAAAATCACTGTCTTCAATACACAGATGACTTGATACTCCCCTTCATTTGAAGATAAAAAATTTACAAAGGATATCTGAGATTTGACTTGTTTGTGACTGGTACAGATATAGTCCTCCTTATCAAACATCTTGTGTAATCTCTACACATCCTTTGTCTGTACAGTTAGCCTAGAAAACAAAGTTAACACTCAAGTGTTTTCATATGTTCACCTATAATACCTTAGAATTTCAAAAGATAGATTGTTTGTTTGATTGATTGGGGTTTTACATTCTCAAGGGTATTTCACTTATATGATGAAAGATTGGCCATTTTTCAGTTTTCCTTGCTTAAATAGGGTAGAACCCCCCCCTTTTCAAGTCTAAATTTTCATTAAACTTTAACAGTTGAAATGTGCTCATTAACTGAATCATGTGAAAAACAAATTTTCCTACATGTTATCATCATCTTTATACTTTAGGTACATGTACCTGTAGTTTCTAAAGATTTTTCTACACACTTTGATTTTTGATTAATACCTTAAACCTTATGAATTGAATATTTTCAGAAAGCAGGTACATTAAATCCAGGTTAATCTGGTAAAGATGTGATTGAGATCTATGTGGCCAGTTTTAGTGTGAAATCTCTGATATGGGCTCTTTAATATAGCTTATATATCTAAGGCCTTAAATAGACAAGGGCAGAGCAAAGTCCTGTCATTGTCTATTTAGGCTAAAGATGCCAGGTTTAGCTGATCAAAGGTGCTATAACTATCACAAACTTATAAACACTTTATCTTTATGCCTTCAGATTCTATATCTTATAGTTGTAGCCTTTGTCCCTGCAAATCTCATTGAGAAGCCAGCCACCTATAGTTCAAACTATGTGTGTTCTAGTTAGTCCAAATGGATGCATACATTCATTATGATAGGCATAAAACAATAACGTTAAGGCTCCAATATTTTAAAGATTTGTGTATTTGTTTGATTGGGGTTTAATGACATACTTATGGTTATTTCACTTATATGGCCAATTAGGTGAAGGAAACCTACCTCGACACCACTGGCAACAATCAAAGACAGGACAGGACAAAACAATCACAGGCTGCAAGACAATTCAGCTTAATGTTGCCCTTTACATTAAGCTCAGAGAGCACCAGGGCAACAGGAAGCTCTCTCCCAGCCCTCAACTATATTATTATTTAGATTAAGACACCAAATAAACATGACCATTTTTCAGCACAAATATTATTGTTTAAAATATAATCAAGAGGCACAAAATGAAGTCGCCATTTTTCTTCCCAAAAAACATTTGTTTCGAACCTAGATAGAAACTTTATTAACAATACTGAAAAACACGCAAATTAAATTAGCGATTTCAAACTTTATAATGGTGGATGGTACATCAAAGTAGGATTATTAAGCAGACATGCTAACCGTTAAGCCACTGTCGCAAACCATAAAATATTGCAAACATCATGGAAACTAATGTAAACCTACTACATGTAGTTGTAGGTAGTGGTATAAAATTAATATGTCTGTTTTTGGATGAGTTTAATTCGTTATTTAATTTTGCAATAAAGAGTTTTCACTTACACGATGCTTTATTGTTGGTGTTGTAATTTAAAACTTAGGTATTCTTACAAAGAGCAAACACCCCGTCTGTTTATCTTATATACATGTATTTCCTATTTGTATTATACCTCCCTGATTAAGGATTCCTTAGCTGAAACAGTACACTGATTTCTTGACTGGGTTTTAAAGTCAAATGTCTGTAATGTAAAATGACAGGTAAGCGCCACACTAAATCAAGCATCAAATTTGAAGCTTTTTGCTCAGGAGCAATATTAATGTTCCTCCAGTGCAAAGTCAAGACAGCATGACTACGTTTGGAACATACTACCCCAAGCCATAGGGCTATAATGGAAGGGAACTACTGACTAAGGCACAGACTGACCCCTGTTTGGATTGATGATGATGTACACATATATAAGAAATGCAAGGAGCCAAGCAAGAGTTATATGCTTCATATAGCACAGTTAACACAGGACATGTTTTGACCAGTGGATAGTTTATAATCCCCCGACCAGGCAGTTACATACATGTACATGTAACAGCCCATTTTAAATTAGCCTCCTCATCTACACTTAGGTGAGAAATTTGAGGAATTAAATTAAGCTAAGTTATAATGCACAAAAGCCCTGACAATGAAGAAAACAACTGTATATCAGATTTAAGGTCATCAAACATAGTGAAATAAATGTCTCATTTCAAGAAGCACTGATATAATTTTTATTAACAAATTTTCAACCAAATTTTATTGTATGCAGTATTCACATGTTATAATTTTCCTAAGAATCCATATAGCTCCCCCTCCCCCCTTTATTCTTTCCCCTACATACATTGTAATTAACTATTTACCACCCCCTTACCACCGAATATTCTTCAAACAAAAGCTGGATCATAAATTTAATTATATCACTCTCTCTTTTTAATTGGCCAATGAAATCACAGCTAAAATCTAATCACACTCTTCAATAATCTAAAGACCAATCAAATTAAGAGCTTTGCACCTGCTTGAAGAAGTCTATACATTCCAAAGTTAGAAATGTACATTAACAAAATTAACACCTGTCAATCTATGTCATAAATATTCACATGACCAGGTATCACTGATGTATATGCATAATGTGTCTTGAAAACATGGAAGAGAGAGAAAGAGAATTTGAACAAAGCTGTTTATTATTGATAGACCACACTGGCACAATGTCAATTCCAACAAATAATTTGATTTATTGGTGTTTAATGCTGTGACGCATTTTGATCTGTCAGTAAAGAATAAAAAGTTCCTTTAGTACTAAATAAAGTATGGTTGAGTTTGTAAGGAGCTGTCCTTAGCTGACAGATTCAATAAATCACAATGAAAAGCTTTTCTGATTGGTTTCTAGCTTTGTAATCAAGGGCATTTTACTTATATGATGACTTAAAATTAACAGTGATTGGTTACCAATAGAAAGTGACTGCCAGCAAGATGGATCTTTATTCCATGAAATTTCCTGTGTAGGTGTTTCTTTGTTTATTGACTTCAAGTTGTCAAACTATTTTCCGATCAAGGACTTAGGCAGAGGGGTGTCCACCCATCCTTTGGACACCCTGAATTGAAAAATTGCCTCATTTGGACAACTGTTTTAAGAAACTTTAACATGCAGGAGATAAGGAAACTGTAAAAATTACTTAAAAAGTTATCAAAATGACCATTTTGGACACCATACTTTTGATTTCTGGCTAAACCCCTGTTTCCGATATACTTTCATGTATGATATGTGTAGTTGATATAAAAAAGGAAGTATCTGAATTTGTTTATTTATGGATATTTTCCAGCAATGAATGCAGAAGTTAAAATTCAAATAATGTTTAGTTTCTTTTTAATTTTCATTTTTACATTGCATTTGTGTCATACAGTCCATGGAGTCAAATGATTAGTTTGTGTGTTTGATTGGGGTTTAGCATCATACTCAAGGGAATTTTACTTATATGACAATAGATTGTCCACTTCACACGGCTCCTTGCCTAATTACGGTGGAAAACCAGGAGGAAACCTTGTAAAACCACCCCCGTGATTGCTGGAGCCACATCATGTGACTCACTCATACATGACATACGTGACAGGTGAACTCGATACCGTGAACGGTTTATCAAAGTAGGATTAGTAAGCGCACTCGCTAACCACTAAGCCACTACCCCGTCCAGTGTTGAAGCCTGTCTTACAATAATAGAAAGCGTTAAATCCCAAACAACCAAACAATACACTAACGTGTCTAATAGTTAACTTACCTTTGGTTCCTTGGAGTGCTCAGGACAGAGAACTTTAAGCCTCTTACAGTAGGTTTTCTGCTGAAGATTGTAAAAGTCACAGAACATGGAAGTGCCCTCTATACGAGTCTTGTAAATAGAACCAAAGGACGTCTGGGCTTCATACTGAAAGTACACAAAATATTATAGTTTTTATTCATGAAATTGCATTTCTCAAAGAAATTTACAGCAGATAATATTAAAAGTGTAATCATAACACCACATCCAAAATGTCACTTGAAATTAGAATGATTGATCGAGGAGATGAATTGGTTGATGTTTAACAAGTTGCTCAAGGGTATTTCACTCATAGGACAGTGGTGTACTTTAACCAATGAAAACCCAGAGAGATGCCTTAAACACTTGTTAAACTAAATATGATTGGCTTATTTGCCAGAAAGTAGCAGTTTTTTTGACAATTGTAGCCATTTGTAAGGTATGTTGTGGAGCTCATATTTAGGCTCATGAGGAAATGAATCAGGTCTGAATGAGCGCATATTCACTATGGGGCCAGCTGCTGCAAACAGTATTAGCCGCTAACACCAGATTAAATCACTAATAGAGGATTAGTTTGTTTGAGTGGGGTTTTACATCGTACTCAAGGGTATTTCACTTATATGATGACGTGCCAGCCCAATGGGTGAAGGAAACCACCCT
>JAQQZZ010105442.1:0-15986 GCA_030265115.1 Mopalia vespertina
GAACAAATGACCTGATGTGCCGTATGAGAAGAATACAAACGTTAAAAACCTACTGATTAAGATGAACAAATGACCTGGTGTGGCGTATGAGAAGAATACAAACGTTAAGAACCTACTGATTAAAACGAACCAATGACCTGATGTGGCGTATGAGAAGAATACAAATGTTAAAAACCTACTGATTAAGACAAACCAATGACCTGGTGTGGCGTTAAGAAGAATGCAAACGTTAAGAACCTACTGATTAAGACGAACCAATGTCCTGGTGTGGCGTATGAGAAGAATACAAATGTTAAAAACCTACTAATTAAGACGAGCCAATGTCCTGGTGTGCCGTATGAGAAGAATACAAATGTTAAGAACCTACTGATTAAGACGAACAATTGACCTGGTGCGGCGTATTTGAAGAATACAAATGTAAAGAACCTACTGATTTAGACGAACAATTGACCTGGTGTGGCGTATGGGAAGAATACAAATGTTAAGAACCTACCGATTAAAACGAACAAATGAACGGGTGTGGCGTATGGGAAGAATACAAACGTTAAAAACCTTCTGATTAAGACGAGCCAATGCCTTGGTGTGCCGTATGAGAAGAATACAAATGTTAAGAACCTACTGATTAAGACGAACCAATGTCCTGGTGTGGCGTATGAGAAGAATACAAATGTTAAGAACCTACTGATTAAGACGAACCAATGTCCTGGTGTGGCGTATGGGAAGAATACAAATGTTAAGAACCTACTGATTAAAACGAACAAATGACCTGGTGGGGTGTATGAGAAGAATACAAACGTTAAAAACCTACTGATTAAGATGAACCAATGACCTGGTGTGGCGTATTGGAAGCGGGTCTGTGTATGCACTTGTTTTATGGGAATGGATTCAAAGCTAGTGTATTAATTGATAACCGCGTCAGTGTATTCACTTGTTTTATGGGAATGGATGCTAAGCTAGTTTATTAATTGATAACCGGGTGGGTGTATGCAATTGTTTTATGGGAATTGATGCAAAACTAATTTATTAATTGTTAACCAGGTCAGTGTATGCAATTGTTTTATTGGAATGGATGCAAAGCTAGTTTATTAATTGATAACCGGGTGGGTGTATGCAATGGTTTTATGGGAATTGATGCAAAACTAATTTATTAATTGTTAACCAGGTCAGTGTATGCAATTGTTTTATGGGAATAGATGCAAACCTAGTTTATTAATTGATAACCGGGTGGGTGTATGCAATTGTTTTATGGGAATTGATGCAAAACCAATTTATTAATTGTTAACCAGGTCAGTGTATGCAATTGTTTTATTGGAATGGATGCAAAGCTAGTTTATTAATTGACAACCTGGTCAGTGTATGCAATTGTTTTATGGGAATAGATGCATAGCTAGTTTATTAATTGATAACCGGGTGGGTGAATGCAATTGTTTTATGGGAATTGATGCAAAACTAATTTATTAATTGATAACCGGGACAGTGTATGCAATTGTTTTATGGGAATGGATGCAAAGCTACTTTATTCATTGATAACCGGATCAGTTTATGCAATTGTTTTATGGGAATAGATGCAAAGCTAGTTTATTAATTGATATCCGCGTCAGTGTACGCAATTGTTTTATGGGAATGGATGCAAAGCTAGTTTATTAATTGATAATCGGGTCAGTGTACGCAATTATTTTATGGGAATTGATGCAAAGCTAGTTTATTAATTGATAATCGGGTCAGTGTGCGCAATTATTTTATGGGAATTGATGCAAAACTAGATTATTAATTGATAACCGGATCAGTGTATGCAATTGTTTTATGGGAATAGATGCAAAGCCAGTTTATTAATTGATAATCGGGTCAGTGTACGCAATTATTTTTTGGGAATTGATGCAAAGCTAGTTTATTAATTGATAACCGGGTGGGTGTATACAATTGTCTTATGGGAATTGATGCAAACTAATTTATTAATTGATAACCTGGACAGTGTATGCAATTGTTTATGGGAATGGATGCAAAGCTACTTTGTTAATTGATAACCGGGTGGGTGTATATAATTGTTTTATGGGAATTGATGCAAAACTAATTTATTAATTGATAACCGGGACAGTGTATGCAATTGTTTTATGAGAATGGATGCAAAGCTACTTTGTTAATTGATAGCCGGGACAGTGTATGCAATTGTTTTATGGGAATAGATGCAAAGCTAGTTTATTAATTGATAATCAGGTCAGTGTACGCAATTGTTTTATGGGAATTGATGCAAAACTAATTTATTAATTGATAACCGGGACAGTGTATGCAATTGTTTTATGGGAATGGATGCTAAGCTAGTTTATCAATTGATAGCCGGGACAGTGTATGCAATTGTTTTATGGGAATAGATGCAAAGCTAGTTTATTAATTGATAACCGGGTCAGTGTACGCAATTATTTCATGGGAATTGATGCAAAACTGATTTATTAATTGATAACCGGGACAGTGTATGCAATTGTTTATGGGAATGGATGCTAAGCTAGTTTTTTAATTGTTAACCGGGTCAGAGTAAACACTTGTTTTGACGGAATGGATTCAAAGCTAGTTTATTAATTGTTAACCGGGTCAGAGTAAGCAATTGTTTTATGAGAATGGATTCAAAGCTAGTTTATTTATTGATAACCGGGTCAGAGTTAGCAATTGTTTTATGGAAATGGACGCAAAGCTAGTTTATTAATTGATAACCGGGTCAGTGAAAGCAATTGTTTTATGGGAATGGATTCAAAGCTAGTTTATTAATTTCTAACCGGGTCAGTGTAAACACTTGTTTTAACGGAATGAATTCAAAGCTAGTTTATTAATTGTTAACCGGGTCAGAGTAAGCAATTGTTTAATGAGAATGGATACAATGCTAGTTTATTAATTGATAACCGGGTCAGTGTATGCAATTGTTTTATGGGCATGGATTGAAAGCTAGTTTATTAATTGATATCCGGGTCAGTGTAAACAATTGTTTTATGGGAAAGGATTCAAAACTAGTTTATTAATTGATAACTGGTTCAGTGTATGCACCTGTTTTAACGGAATGGATTCAAAGCTAGTTTATTAATTGATAACCGGGTCAGAGTATGCAATAGGTTGATGGGAATGGACGCAAAGCTAGTTTATTAATTGATAACCGGGTCAGTGTAAGCACTTGTTTTAACGGAATGGATTCAAATCTAGTTTATTAATTGATAACCTGGTCAGTGTATGCACTTGTTTTAACGTAATGGATTCAAAGCTAGTTCATTAATTGTTAACCGGGTCAGAGTATGCAATAGTTTGATGGGAATGGACGCAAAGCTAGTTTATTTATTGATAACCGGGTCAGAGTATGCAATTGTTTTATGGGAATGGACGCAAAGCTAGTTTATTAATTGATAACCGGGTCAGAGTATGCAATAGTTTGACGAGATTGGACGCAAAGCTAGTTTATTTATTGTTAACCGGGTCAGAGTATGCAATTCTTTTATGGGAATGGACGCAAAGCTAGTTTATTAATTGATAACCGGGTCACTGTAAGCACTTGTTTAACGAAATGGATTCAAAGCTTTTTCATTAATTGATAACCGGGTCAGAGTATTCAATTGTTTTATTGGAATGGACGCAAAGCTAGTTTATTAATTGATAACCCGGTCAGTGTAAGCATTTGTTTTAACGAAATGGATTCAAAGCTAGTTTATAATTGTTAACCGGGTCAGAGTATGCAATTGTTTTATGGGAATGAACGCAAAGCTAGTTTATTAATTGATAACCGGGTCAGTGTAGCACTTGTTTCAACGAAATGGATTGAAAGCTAGTTTATTAAGCGTTAACGGGGTCAAAGTGTGCAATTGTTTTATGGGAATGGACGCAAATCTAGTTTATTAATTGATAACCGGATCCGTGTAAACACTCGTTTTAACGAAATGGATTCAAAACTAGTTTATTAATTGATAACCGGGTCAGTGTAAGCAATTGTTTTAACGAAATGGACGCAAATCTAGTTTATTAATTAACTACCGGGTCAGTGTAAACACTTGTTTTAACGAAACGGATTCAAAGCTAGTTTATTAATTGTTAACCGGGCCAGAGTATGCAATTGTTTTATGGGAATGGACGCAAAGCTAGTTTATTATTTGATAACCGGGTCAGTGAACATACAAATTCCACACCGTCTGTGACGATTTGCATGATGAAAGTCTTCGAGTGCGGTTTGTTTATCGAAGTGTTATGTTTGCCACAGTAACAGACTGAAAATGAATTTGTTTTAGCAATTTTATAAGGTTAAAAATGAAAAGTTAAACAAAAATGTCGTGTGAGCGGTTTTGTATCCGTGAAAACGTCATCCAATGGAGGCAAATGATCCTTACGTCATTCCAGCTTATCTAAGGCTTAACTGGTATAGAGTTGTAGTATACACAGGTAATGTATATACTTTAATAACATAAATATGAAGCTGCATTAATTACCTTACATGTGTACACATGGCATTTGTAAATTGAAGTTCTGTTGTGTATTACAGTAAACTTTATTTTCATCAGAAAATCTGTACACATGACTTAATTTTGCATCCAGTATAAACATTGCACAAAACGTAAATGCAAGCCTAGTATCTCATATGTAAGTAGGACTATGTATATAAAAACTGTTAAACAGCTTTATTTGTTTTGCGAACTTTATAGCATTCGTCAGAATGTCAAGCTCATCGCCAACTGTCTCTGTGTCATAGAACGATCTTAGCTTATGTACTTACCACGACGACCAGCACTTCAGGCACGATGTTGTCATGGAAGTTTCGTTCAACGTAAGCCCACATCGCTAGGTGAAACATGCAAAATGTAGTAGCCTGTAGACTTAACGGTGCTTCACATTCAACATAAAGCTTATTTTGGAATGCCCACATATATTTTATCCATTGTGAAATCCTAATGAATTTAGGACAAGGGTGTCAGTACAATGTTAATCTTATTTAATCATAAGTAGCCAATTAAATAAAATATTTACATGTATATATACATTTTCTCTTAATCGGGATATTATGCTAGAGCAGGGTAAACAAATGCCCTAATGAGCTTAGTTCGGCTTGCCACATATTTTTATTCATACATCGGATGAAAGGTAATATCAACACGTTTTATATCTCAAATTAATAATTGAGATGTACAAAATTATATACTGTAAACGTGCACAAAAGACAACTTTTCTACCTTACACATGATAAAAAGTCGTTGCTTTGGTTTAAAAAACTATCAAGATATAGCAACTGGTGCTCGGGATATAGACAGTCTACACATAGGCTACCATAGAACGAAATCGTAACTTTGTGAATAGTTGACTGATGGGATAGAGCTGCTTTCAAGGCGATTATGTAGCCAAATATTTCCACCACACCACCTCTTCGAGTCAATGAGATTAACAGGTCAGCCAGCATCATAGCACAAGGTCGTCAAAATGTAAATAATGCATTTAAAACTATAACGCTATACATTGCACATAGTTCCATCCTTTGGTACAACGGGGCTGTTAGAAACATCCATCTTAACAGTTATGGAAATGCTTCACAATACAATACAACATTTATAATATCAATATAATTTAATAAAACATCTTGGTAAATTAACTGACCAGCAGAGACTGTCAACACGACACGATCGACACTTTTTTCCGGCAAAATATGCAACAGTCTTTAACTGCTAAACCTCCCTGCTTTTGTCTGTTCCACAGATAATTGATCTCCCACCCAAAACCGAAAACACCACATCTCATGCCAAATATTGCCAGTTAATACAGAGTTAGCATCAAAAAGTAATGGTCTCCTCATCCCAAGAGATTGGCCAATATTGCACTGTGCCCAGAATATCGTTTCATATTCCCCATATTGGACTGAGACGCAATCCATTCAATTACAACAATAAGCATTTCGTAGTTGACTTCACTAGAAACATTTTTGGTTAGTGATATTTCTGGAGATTATTTCAGCGTTAAAAGTAAGTCTATTTGGCAATCACTTCGACACCGAGACTTTTGTCAGACTATCAGAGTCATTTTGGTCAGAAATCAAAGTGTTCACCTTAACACTGGGCGAAGAATCAGGGACATGTTTGTTTGCATCGGGGTTGGTTGTATACTTCCAGTCAGTGGATTTAGGACGGTTTGGTAATAAATCTTGAGTTGCCTTACTCAGTGATCCCCTGGGACTTGTTGCTGGTCGGTGTAGTCCAGTATTGAGCGAATTGAGGCGGTAAATGTGCTCCTTGACATGGTTAGATATCGATTCGAGGATGCTTTGTTCAATGATCAAACTGTCACTGTCGTCGGTCTTTCCACTGGGAATCGGCTCTGGGAAACTTACCAAGCTCTCCAGTTTCTTCATACCATTTAGTGTATCCTGTTTGTCGACACTGGTCAATTTATCCGTTGTATCTGTTTTCTCTTTTACAACAGGCGCTTTCTTTTTGAGGTCAGTAGGAAATACAGAGGGTGCGTCATTTTCATAGACAGATCCATTTCCACTATCGGTAGAATTCCCTCGCCTCCTATCGCGTACACTAGTATCCTCGTCCAGTAACCAGTATGTAGCAATTTCACCTTTACCCTGCCAAGTAAAAAGTCTGCGATAAGTATCCATTTAATGCTGTTACACAAGGGAGTTTAAGGTTGGGGAAAAACCAATCTCTCGCTAAAGATCCCGAGGTAAGCACCTAAGTTAAACTAAGACTCGAGGAGGAACAGTTCATCAATCGTGTCATCTTTCTGGTCTCGAGGAGGAACTGTTCATCAATCGTGTCATCTTTCTGGACTCGAGGAGGAACAGTTCATCAATCGTGTCATCTTTCTGTCAATCATCATTTCATATTTGATGCAAAAAGATTTTTCACCATTTTGATAGTTTGTTTTTTTCGCATTTTGAAAGTGATATCTAAATGAGTTAGTTACCTTCATAGTGACCAGTCCCCTTTCTTGAAGGTTGTATCCTCCTAGCTCTCTCAGAATTTCACAACACTCAGGACTGACGTGGATCTTTAATGCTGTTTAATAAATATATTAATTAGTTGAAGTTTTAATGTTCATTTGCATTATGTCTAAAGCCATCAGCAGAATTTACTTTTGTTGATTTTAAAGGATTTGATGCGGGGTAGAATAGGCCTCAATATGTATAAGTCGTTTTCAGGTTTGTATGTCTACAACAAAATAAGACAATTAAATCCTAAAGCTTACATAGGATTGCAATAATCACATTTGCAAATCGTTTACATATATCAGTTAATGAATGTTTTGTGATTGACATTTAATGTAGTAAACATACCTTCCCCGTTAGATTCCATGCGTGAAGCTGTATTGACAGTATCACCAAACAAACAGTAGCGGGGCATCGTAAGGCCGACAACTCCTGCCACACAAGAACCTGCGGATATCACAAAGACCATTTACATGATAATACAGATCAATGCTTTGCAGAAATTAAGAGATAGAACTTCAGACATAAAAAATGTTTCACTGGCATGTAGGTATGTGAGAAAAGCCACCATCATCTCTGTTCAGTCATATATTTGTAGACATTTCTACAGGTATATCGAATGTGATATCGGCTGTCCAATATTGAGTTGAATGCTAAATGAAGGCACAAACTGGTGTTGTGTGTGTTGGATGACTGATTGATTGAAATTCACTGATCTTATAACGTCATAACTGACAGTGCTATAAGATATACAAATTTATTGTATTTAAACACATAGAGTAGTATAGTTAATCTATACATAGAATACCATATATCATACCGTGAAACATTTAAGTAGGCCTACACTTTTGTTAAATATTGTTGGACGTAAATGGAGTCAATTTACATGTAGTGATATGGGTAATACAGCAAAGGTTTGCATGCACAATATATATACATACGGTATTGAAGGTATAATCAGCAATATAATAGGCATGTGTCTTTTAACAGGTGATTTTAGTAGCGATATAACCTGTAGAACATATTTAATGGCCAGACTGGTAACTTGAATTGATAATTGCCGTATATCTCACTCACCAGAATGAATGCCAATACGTAACTTCAACACATCATTTGGCCTATGTCGAATTTTAAACACCCTGATATCGACCAGTAGATTGAGGGACATGGATGCAATTTCTCCAGCATGGTTCTTCCCATTGCGTGTCGGTAACCCACTCACCACCATGTAAGCATCGCCAATAGTCTCTACTTTATACACGTCATAGTTCTTAATTATGGAATCGAAACACGTGTACAGATCATTCAACAGATCAACAACCTACAACCACAGTTGAATAAATTACTTCGAACCACATTCGTGTAAAATAAAAGACAGCTTTACAGGATATTTTCCGTAGCTTAACAATAATAAAAAGAATATGGGCTGATAAGATTTTTTGTTACGTTTTACCCTGTTTAAAGCGGTAGACATGCAGCTCTATACCACTCAACGAGTATTAGTAGTCGCGTGATAAAAGAATGCCATTCCGAATAAACGTCCGGAATTCTTTTTCCGCGACAACTGTAGAGGGCGGATTAGAGAACAGTATAAGTGGAATGTGATTACATTCTTTCCATTCAAAACTTCCTCAGTCAATCATAAACGGGCTTTCATCTCCTTCTTGCATACTCTCTGCATTTATAAATGTTTACATTTCTAAAAATTAATCACACAGCCAAAGGGATGTTGATTTATTTGTTTTTTAAAAGGAGAGGGAGGGGGGATGTTCGGCTTAACCAACTAGTCCTTTAGAGTTGTGTTCCTTTTTCAATCTACCATATGTCTTTCTGGGAGAGGAGTAGCCATTTACAGTGCAAGCTTGTGATATTCCTGTATAAGGAGACTAGCAAACAGAGTTCTGGATAGGTTATACATGTACTGGAATACCAAATAAGTTATGTCGTTTTTAGAGTATTTACCCGGTTTCCAATTGAACCCAATGGATACAACGTTTGGGGAGTTTTAATCCAATAAGCTTATATTTACAGAATAATTAGAAAGAGAGAAATGTTCAGCTATTGAGTTGTAACCTAGTAAAACTGAAATGATTGTTGACTCTACTACTCTACTTGGTTTCATCGTAAAACTGTTTGAGACAAAAATTTCGGAACCACAGTTTAAAACGTCTTCCAAAGAATAAACATTTCTAGCTCGCTGCCCAACTAAGGCGGCAGTACCGGGTATATACTTATCTACAATATTACGATTCTATGTTGTTGTCGTTTAAATTGATACCTGCATTAACACTGTGCAGTATAGCCTAAAGGTCTGGGGGTTCCAGATGTAAAAAATATTTATGTATATATAGAAGGCAGGAGGTTACCTGTAGTGGTGTGCTTACAGCAGACAAAGCTGTAAAACCACAAATGTCACTGAAGTATATAGTAACACTCTCAAACGTCTCAGGCTGTACCATGTGGCCTTGTTTTAATTGGTTGGCAACGCTCCTACAAGAGGAAATGTTGGAAGAAATAAATACACATATTTTGACAACAATTTAAAGGTTCATTGCACGGTATTATCTTGCTTAAATAAAAATTGAAAACCATTTTAATCGGAGGGATTAGGAACAGTAAACGAGGGTTCAACGTATAAAGTCCTAGCAAAAGACAAGTATAACTATAATAATGCACCTTAAACCATGAGGAAAATGACAAAAATCTTATTTACGTGGGTAACATGCTTTGTAATAAGGAATCAGTCTTTTTCTTCTCTTCAATCAGTTCTGCCGTTCTCTCCGCTACAATTCCCTCTAAGTTGGAGGCGTATCTTTCCATGATCGACATCATATTGTCAAATATATTGGATTTTCTGGAAAAGAAATAGGCTTCCTGTATTACCTCTACATGACAGGTGCGATAAACCAAACTTCTTAGAAGGTATCTGTAAACTGTTTGCGGATTAATTGGGGGAAAAAAATCATAATAATCCAGCTAAAAAAACTCACAGTCCTTTCTGCATCGGTTTTAAAAGACGTTTACATGTCTTAAAAGCTGGTCTGCAGCTGGGATCTCCTGACCAGCATCGGTTCATAGTGTCTATGAGAAAAGAAGGGCATTTCAAAAACGTTGTATCTGGTCGAAACTCTGAAGTACGGGAGGTAACTCTTTCCACTATTTCTGAAAAGTTAAAAAAAATTATTGAGATTTGTTTTTATATATCAAAAGACACATTTCTGCCAAACATTATTTAATGCGGATATTGAAAGAAATGCTTTGAATATTGGAACTTGTATGATTATACTGGATGTTTTTGTGTTTAATAATTAAGCAGCACCTTTTCATTATGAAAACTGTCAGGTGTGCCAGTTACCCTAACAACCCTTAATACGATCAATCAAACAAGTTTTATCTGACAGTTCATCCGGTACAGGATTTATCAGTTTTCAATAAATCCGCGTTCTTGTGACAGGGTAAATAAAATTTGAATAATAAATCACTACCTTTTGGTGTCATATTGATATCTCCAAATGGCCCAGCACGGCCCTCTATTTCATACAGAATGATGGCAAACGAGTATACATCACCAGCCTGCGTACCTTTTGGTGGAGCAGGCTTAACTCGTAGTAACTCTGGGGCTGTCCACATTTTCTCTGCAAAATTCATCATATGATTTCAGAAAAGTAACATTAAATATTGACCACGCTGAGATAATATATCAGTAACTTTATTCAAAATACACAGTATGACATTTAAGATGTTAGCAATGAAAGAATATTTGGACTCATTGGACATGCCTTTTGATAGATTTGCAAAAACATTGGGGATAATTTAGACAAACCCGAGAGTTTTCGCAAATTAATAAAACCGATAAAGTTATTCTAACATTGACGTAAGACACTCCGAAATCTTTTAAAGAAATTAAGACTATAAGTAAAAAAAATGCCTCAAAATAACCGTATAACCCCAATCACGGAAACGAACCCATTTTGTATCACGCCCCTATAGCTCTGAAAGATTGGAAATCACAATCGTCTCAAAGTAAGTAATGGCATAAATGATATGATCAATAAGTGTATATTTAGATATTGGCAGAATTTACAGAACCCTTACGTTTGTATTTAGCGTAGTCTCCATCGTCGGGTTCCAGCTGACCGGATTTGAACTCCGTCAATCCAAAGTCTGCTATTTTTAACACCCATCGGCTATCGATAAGACAGTTCGAGGACTTGAGACTCCCGTGGCTGACGATGTCAGTGTTATGAATATAGGTCATTCCCTGTGACAATTTGAGCAATATTTACTATAAAACTTTATAAGCGACAAAATTGTGTTAAATTATTGAACGTAAATGGTTCATCAGATTCACATATAACCAACCAAACTACCAATAAATACCAAAGCCATTCCGTGATGTCACATTAGAAACAGAAATATTCACGACTTGCTAACATTGGTGAAGATCTGCCATACAATTGACAGTAATATAAGTGTATAATTGTAAATCAGCTTGTATTCGCTATACCATTTACTCTTATGGAATAACCTAGCAGAAATAAGTAACAAATGCTTAAAATGGCATGTGTTCTTTATACTAGTGTTCAAGTTAAATATAGTATAACTAAATATTGGTATACGACTCTACCTTGATGATGTCAAAATCCAACGAAGCTTTTAACATATTGTCAAACTTTAAGTCTTCATTTTCCAAAACATCCTATAAACAAACACATTAATTGTTCAACAATAAGCTGATAAAGGTCAGGAAAAATAAGGATATTGACTATAGGCATTGGCCGTATGGTAACGAGACTACACGATCTCATACGAATTATCGATATGTTTGACGAGTGTGCCGCGGTTATGTACACCCTCATCACTAACAAATCCGGGCATTATATAAGTACTTCGATAAACAAGAATACTGTTGACAGGCATTTGGTTAACATCAGCGGTTTTAATCTGTTGAGTTACTGATAATTGTTTCTACGTTGTTACAACAATACGTAGGATAGCGTAACACCTTTTCGAGCACATCACATATCACGTTCCTCCCGCAAATAATATTCCCTAAAGTGAAGATAGCGAAAGTACAATTGGCGTTGTTACAACACAAAATTCACATTTTGAGTCAAGCTAACATATTTCATTCAACTTGTAAGCAAACAATTTTAGGGCGGAATAAATGCATGCCTCCAACGTAAATAACAAATATATTTATAGTTCTTTCTCACCAAATGATAAGATATGATGGTTTTCAACATGCTGCAATACATCAATATAGAGGAGAAATACACCACATTGAATTATTCCTACCTCCAGACTTCCTCTTTGACAGTATTCCATTACTACGGCAACTAAAGAGGGTTCCACACACGCACCCACAAATCCAACCACATGGTCGTGGCGAATGTCACGCATCTAAAAAAAGAAAAAATGCAGGCGTGGATGAGGTTTTTAGTAGGTTTTATATTGTATTAAATGACAGAAAAACGAAGCCTAAATACTGTTTAACGTGTACCTATCAAATGCAATTAAAATTAAAATTAAAATAAAATGCCGAATGCCTGAATCCCTTTACTAACTGTTCGTTATGTTTTAATAACGGTTATTATTTAAATGGCAAATTAGGTCTACGTTGAAATTAGTATCAAAATCAGTTTTCATGCATACGATAATCGCCAGTAATAATACAGTTCTAAATCGAGATTTAATACGTTAGAGGTAGATTTTAATGACAAAAGGGCTGACCACTACAACCGAGAGAAGGCAATCAATTTTCAATAAATGTTATCAGAATAAGACCTTAGTGCAGCTGAGTTATTCTCTGCCAATGACATTTGCATTCTTATTGAGTAGAATTGTACAGAGTTGAACATTCAGAGGTATTGAGTTGTAAAGACTAACATGTGTTTGTATTGATTTAACCTGCACTTGTGTATTGGTACAGCATCCCGCTCAGAAGTGAACTTCTCCAGATGGGACGGTTCTCACTATAATACAATCATCAAACAATGCAATTAAACCACAGACTTGCCTGCTTTAACTCTAGTCGTACATTCCTATTTAGGTCCACTTGTTTCTTCCGTATCCTTTTCAAAGCGACAACATTTCCTCTGTAGACTCCTGTTTTGGTAAAGATTTGTGCTTGTCTCGATTTAAGTGATCCTCCCATGTCTTGACTCCCTGTATGACTGTTAATCTCAAACTGATAAACAGTCATTTTACAAAGTTACAAAATAGATATATAAACAACACAGAATTCATATAAGCTTCAGTATTTGGTAACTGGCGTTATCAAATATATTAATCACACCCTATTGATATACATTTTGTATAGATTTTGTTGTTAGCTTGTTTATTTGTTTGGGTTTTAAAGACGTTCTAAAGGTTAGTTAACTTACACGATGGCGTGCCAGTCGAATGGGTGGAGGAAACCCCCCTGATGTCTATGGCAACAACAAAATGACACAGGACTATAACAAGATGCAATACACTGGCACCACAAACAGATTTTCTTCGTGTTGCCCCTTAGCTCTAAGAGTACCTGGACAATAGTAAATTGTATTTAGAAACCACGACAATAAATCTAACCCAAACGAAAAGAAACTGATCAAAACCTTTTGGATAGAGAATGTTAAAAAATAAATACATTGATTAAATTGAGAGTTTTCCACTTAATTATGCATCAGATACCGGTACACTAGTTAGATCAAATCAGAACAGATTCATTTTTGTGGGCCTTAACTATGGATTGAAAGAAAATCTTTATATCGTATAGATTGCAATAAAAAGGATATATACATGCCAATCATATTGTCTGAAATTCCACCTGCATTAAATCGTTTCGCCAGAGCAGGTCATCTCAGTATGTTATTCACAACATTTGCACAGCCATATAAAGTTGTTTTGCAAGCTATACGGTGGTATAAATGTTTGATATATCACCATTCAATTACATATAAGGTGTAGGCTAAAGTACCGCGTAAAACTCAAATCAAACAAGCCAATATATACGGGTTTGCTTACGTTGCTCCCTATAGACAATGTAGAATTCATGATTTGGACAAAGTCAATTTCACTAAGGTTAATCTTCCATAGAAGGGTGGCCAATTGTTGTTCAAATCTCCAATTCCTGAAATCACAAACATACCAATGCATCTAAGGTTTCAAAATAAAACTCAATATATTTCATGTGATATTTACACTAATAAAGAAGAAATATTATGTTGCGCATATCAATAGTCGATTTCAAATATTATACAAGCAGAAACTTTTTACAAAACTGTTTAGGCAATAATCAACACAGTTCAATATTTTAAGTGAATAATTGGCTTAACATGTGACACAGTGATCGGTGCGGTATAAACTCAACCTAGTAGTGAACAATGTGATTATTCAGTCAATGGTATCGATGTGCGGTACAAACACAACCTAGTGGTGAACAATGGGCTCAACTGCCAAGGGGATTGATTGACCGTATAAGCACAACCTTCGGTAGCTATATTGCGTTTTCACTGTCAAGGTGTTCGATCGGACACAAGGGGTACAATCGGCGCTATAAACACAACCCAGTGGTAAACAATAAGCCTACACAACCAAGGGGAACGATTGGTGGTATAAATACAAACTAGTGGTAAACAATCAGCTTACACTACCAAAGGGAACGATCAGTGGTATAAAACAACTCAGTGGTGGACAATGAGCTTACACTGCTAACGAGAACGAACGGCGGTATAAACACATGAGATTACGCAGCCAATGATATCAATCGGCGGTACAAACACAACCTAGTGGTAACAATGAGCTTACACTACCAAAGGGAACGATCGGTTTAATAAAACAACCCACTGGTGAACTATGAGCATACACTGCTGACAGGAACGGACGGGGTAGATATACATCCCAGTGGTGAACAATGAGCTTACACTGCCAACGGGAACGAATGGCGGTATAAACACAACCCAGTAGTGAACAATGAGATTACACAGCGAATGGTATCGATCTGCCCTACAAACACAACCTAGTGGTGAACAATGAGCTCAACTGCCAAGGGGATTGATTGGCTGTATAAGCACAACCTTCGGTAGCTATTGCGCTTTCACTGCCAAGGTGTTCGATCGGTTGTATAACCACATTCTAGTGGTGAACAGTCGGCGCTATAAACACAGCCCAGTGCCAACAATGATCTTACATAACCAAGGGGAACGATCGGATGTATAAATACAACCTAATGTTGAACAATGAGCTTACACAACTAAGGGGAACAATTGGCGGTATCAATGCAACCTAGTGGTGAACAATGAGCTTACGCTGCCAACGGGAACGAACGAAGTATAAACACAACCCAGTGGTGAACAATGAGCTTACACAGACAAGGGGAACGTTCGGTGTTGTAAAACAACCTTGTGGCGAACAATGGGCTTACACTGCCAACGGGAACAAACATGCAGGGTATAAATACAACCGAGTGGTGAACAATGAGCTTACACTACAAAGGGGAACGATTAGTGGTGTAAAAACAAACTAGTGGTGAACAATGAGCTTACACAACCAAGTGGAACAAATGGCGGTATAAACATTATTGTGGTGAACAATAAGATAACACAACCAATCGGAACGGTCGGCGGTATACACACAACCTAGGCGTGAACAATATGCTTACATTGCCGATGGGAACGATCGGCGGTATTAACACAACTTAGTGGTGAATAAGGAGCTTACACAACCAAGGGGAACAATATTCGGTATAAACACAACTTAGCGGTGGACAATGAATTTACACTGTCAAGGGGAACGATCGACGGTATAAGCACAAGCCAATGATGACCAAGAGCTTACATCGCCAAGCCGTATTATTCTAATCTTCTGGTGGCCAGTGGGTTTACAACGTGCTCTCAGTTTTACACTGCTAAGGGACGTAAATTCAAACGGCTAGTGACCAATGTGTGTACACTTTACACAACAAAAGGGATTGATGAGTGATATATTTTGAATAAATGAAGAGAGAAAAATTTGCTTGCCTCCACCGGGAATCGAACCCGGGACCTTGGGTTACAGG
>JAQQZZ010105452.1:0-15986 GCA_030265115.1 Mopalia vespertina
CTAGAATGGAATAGTGTAATCCTGTACTAGAATGGAATAGTGTAATCCTGTACTAGAATGGAATAGTGTAATCCTGTACTAGAATGGAATAGTGTAATCCTGTGCTAGAATGGAATAGTGTTATCATGTACTAGAATAGTGTAATCCTGTACTAGAATGGAATAGTGTAATCCTGTACTAGAATGGAATAGTGTAAACCTGTACTAGAATGGAATAGTGTAATCATGTACTAGAATGGAATAGTGTAAACCTGTACTAGAATGGAATAGTGTAATCATGTACTAGAATGGAATAGTGTAATCATGTACCAGAATGGAATAGTGTAATCCTGTACTAGAATGGAATAGTGTAATCCTGTACTAGACTGGAATAGTGTAATCCTGTGCTAGAATGGAATAGTGTTGTCCCAGAATCCAATAAAATACATGTATCAGAATAATGTAAATGGCTTACCCTTGTTATAAACATTCTCTTTTATACAGGAAATATCTAAATTATGGAAAGTAGACTACAGTTATACAACAAAATCACATGCAATATAACAACTAAGTAACAAAGCATCAATTAAATGTTAAATAGGTTAGTTATTGAGCAAAGCATGCGTTGGATTGGTCAGCTTTTTAGTACACCCAATAAAATTTTAAGGGTTAATAGAAAAGATAACTGTGATTAACAACAGAAGCACAATTTCATGATAGAACATGTATTAGATCACAACAGCAACAAGAGTGCAGAACCATTTAAAAATCACAAAAGTTGGCCATAACGTGGCATCATAAAATACTACAACAACAACATGAACACATCAACAAATGGACAAAACTATGCAATATGGAGACAAGAAAGGTCTGTTGATGTAACAAATGTCCACATGGTATCCTAGGTCCCTTTGAATAACTGTACCTTTTTGGCCTGAGCCCCTAACAGGTTCTTATAGCCCAATACCTTCATTCTAAAGAAGGTGATACTGGTAAGGAGGTCAACCGTCGACTTCAAATCCTGCAACCGGGCAGGGTCAGAGGCTGGGAAATTATTCTGAAAAGATACAAAATTGTACCATTTGACAAGGGGTAGGGTTTGAAGTACAAAGGAGTAGGGTTTTGAAGCACATAGGAGTAAGGTTTTGAAGTACAGGGGAGTAAGGTTTTGAAGTACAGGGGAGTAAGGTTTTAAAGTACATAGGAGTAAACGTTTTGAAGTACAGGGGAGTAAGGTTTTGAAGTACAGGGGAGTAAGGTTTTAAAGTACAGGGGAGTAAGGTTTTGAAGTACAGAGGAGTAAGGTTTTGAAGTACAGGGGAGTAAGGTTTTGAAGTACAGAGGAGTTAGATTTTGAAGTACAGGGGAGTTAGATTGTGAAGAGAGTAATTGTCCTGCCACCTACTGTAGCAACATGGCCGTATACTCCAGCAGAAAATAGTTACACTCACTCAACCTTAACTGTGAAAGTCTGTGTTGGAAAATAGTTCCAACAGTAGCCTGATGAAACAGCTCAACCCAAACGTCATAGCATCAGCTCATTTACTTGGAAAATGGTATTCCTGTGTTATGTAAAGCCACAACATGGGGTATTTATGAAGGGTCATATAAAATAAAGCAGGTACCGGAACTCCAAGACTGTCGCTACAAACTGTCATTTATCGGATTTGAAAATTGAAGGGTTCATAAATAAAACAATTTACTGGAATTATACAAAAAAAATAATGTATAATTACTCACCCTATACATAGAGAGATCTATCCGTAAAGAATTGTGAAGTTGATCCAGCAACTTGACAAATTTTTCTTTCTACAATTAATTCAAGCAAGGATAAATGAGTAAGATTAGATTAATGTATTGATTGATTGATTAGTATTTAATGGTATGGTCATGGCTATAGTACAGGTACTATATCTATACTATAAAGTAAAAAGTGACAACAATCAAATATGAGCTGGTAAAATTAAGTTCATCTAGTTTTATGTAAATACGATATCATTATTAATTTGAAAATACTACTCTCACAGAATTAAACAAAAATGTCATTCAAATTATGTATTTCTGAATAACATGTGTTTATTATAGAGTTAAACATCTTTTTTTTCACAGTGTATGTGCTGTCTGCCTAAATCAAAATTTTAAAAACTTTTTATTCTTTGTCAAAGTGATGGGAAATTACAATTGTACAAGATACTTCAAGCAATGGACAAAATCTGCTTCACAGCTCAACACGGACTTCACAGCTCTTAGTTAGTCCTCTAATACTGCCAAAAGGTTTTTGTTCCTTTGTTCGATTGGCGTTTAAATTCATATTTCACATATATTACACAACTTAAGAATGGTGGAAAAATTCCTCATATACTTGAAGTTGATAAGGGCTTTCGATCTTTTGAGAGGTACATGGAAGTAGTCTGATACACCAATCACTGAGCCACCGACACGCACCCGATAGAAATACACAAGCAATATGAGGTATATTGTAATATGGCGACTCTTACCCCAAAGTTAGAAGCTGAGAACCTATCACTGGCTGAGACGGCAGTCGTGGCAGTCGTATGTGCATAGAAGGCATTTATATTAGCTAATAAAGTACTCATTACTGCGGGCACACCGGGACACATGTATTTAGTGGACAAACAAGAAAAATGCCTGCAAATGTAAACAAATATGAATTTAGTTCAAGAATAATATTAACTTTTACATCTTTGTCTTGACATAAAAATAAATGCCTGATAGTCTTTATATTTTAAATAACTATTTTATTCAAAGATCCTCATGATTTTAGTCTGTAAAAAATCTTCAACATTATATGTACATAATGCATTGACAATAGGTTAACATAAAACAAAATTTGTTTTACTTACGTCATAGCCTGATAAATAGACTCAATCCCATAGCGCATTGCAAACTCATCAACTATTTCCTGTGATGGTTCATCAAAATACACTTTCCATGCTTCATCCTGGACAAAAAACATAACAGAAACAAAACACATCAAAATACACTTTCAATGCTTCATCCTGGACAAAAAACATAACAAAAACAAATCAGACCAAACAGTAGCTAAATTGTCTTTGAAAACTTTTTAGAATTCTCCTGTAAAGAGATCTCCTGTTATTATAAACGTTTTACCAGTGCTAATCTCTGCCTTAACCAGACCTTACACAGAGCAGGTCAATGGATGACCTTGAACCTGATCTAATCTCTGCCTTAACCAGTCCTTACACACAGCAGGTCAATGGATGACCTTGAACCTGATCTAATCTCTGCCTTAACCAGTCCTTACATAAAGCAGGTCAACATATGACCTTGTACCTGAGCTGATCACTGCCATAACCAGTCCTGTCACACAGTCAGTCAATGGATGACCTTGAACTTGAGCTGATCTCTGCCTTATCTAGTTCTTACATAAAGCAGGTCAATAGATGACATACTCAATGAGCAATTGCACTACAATAAAAGATTTGAACAGGCTGTGACTCAGGATCAATATCACCCGTGACTCATACGGTTGTTAAGACAAACAAATCCTCAGTAATTTTAATAAATTGGAACTGAAAAATAAATCAATATTAAATAACGGGCTGTAGTTTCAGTCTATTCAACATAATTTTTATTGTATTAAATAAAAGAAGACAAATACTAAGTGTGCAGGTCTCCATGGGGGGAGATCAATGTCAGATAATGTCATGTTGTGTCAATAAAGAGATACACCAGAAGAATAAGACTCTTATAAGCACAAATGCAATGGTTGTGATTAATTGGTGTCTAACGCAGTGCTTCAGGGTTCTTCACTTAGATGTCAGCCACGTACCGCAACAGCTACTGCCACAACTCTGTGTACTTTTTTCTGCTGGGAAATTAATCTCCCTTTAGTATAACTTAAAACATACTGACCTTAGCCAGAGGGCTAGACTATATGTACTACTAAAACTAAATCAATAATCAAATCGAGTTTAGTGCAAATACCATTATTTGACAAGAATACACCTGTTGTCCAGTGTAAATAAATGTGAAGTAATCAAGCTCAGACTGGCTGTGTTTGTGGTGTGTTATACTCACACAGCTTTATTCAATATTCCAAATAATTTATTTGAACAAGTTTTTAAAATGAAGGAAATAATGTACACAGAGTAATGTATGTCCGTCTTAATACAATGCTTCATGTTAATGTGTGGTGACATCGTGCAAACATATCCAATACATGACATAAGATAAACCCTCTTAAAAGTACCTTATGCAATGGATGTGATAGGAACATACCACAAACTTAAGAGCTGTTTTTACTGTAGTTAACAATCTAGAGTATATGCATGATGTAAAACAAAATCACAGAGTGCTTGTGGACATGTTACATAATATTCATAAAATAAATAGAAACAATATGTATACCGAGAATGAAGCTTGTTGTACTATGCCTTTTGGGCTTAACAAGTCATTGAAGCTGTTTTAGATTTAATACACAAAGTGGGAATAACAAGCTTGCCCAAGGGTCTCTTAAAATCATTTTTGCTATGGGGTTATGTTAACCCTAAAGGAAACCACAGTATTATGTAATACATTAATCACAAGATCTCCAACTGGTGTAATAGAACAGTGTTATTGATTTTATTGATTCATTCATTTCCATCATTATGGCAGTTTATGACAGCAGAAGATCACAAAATATGAACTGATTGCTCTGTTGATTTGATTAATTGAATAGTGTTTTACGTCATGCTTTAGGCTATTTCACTTATTTGATGGTGGTGTATTCCAACAATAACTGACACTAGAATACAAATATGAGGTGTTTTAAAATTGTTATAAAGTTAATGTTCCTCCATTGCTAAGTTAAGACAGCATTGTTACACTCAAAACAAACTGCCCTTAGCCAGAGGGCGAGTTCTGTTGGAAAATTACTGTTCCTACCGTGCTAAGTAAAGTCCATCTGACTATGTTTGGAACAGACTGCCATTAGCCAGAGGGTGTTCTGAGTTTCAGGAGCAATAAAGCAACAGGTGGCTTTTAAACACCACCTGCTCTGAATGGGACTAACAATAAATCGATGTCTGTTTTACAGATTATTGAAAGACTAACCCCTTTGGCCTCGGGTAACTTCACTCCTCCTCCGGACAGCTCTGCCAGATAGTGGAATAAATTCTGAAACACAATAAAACACATGAATATAAACCAGACTGTTCTGATGTTAATCAAATATTTAGACCTACATGTATATTTCGAAAGACTTTAAAGGACATTTACACGTTGGTTTGTTTTATCGAGGTTTAATGCTGTAATGGGTTATTACAGGTTATCTCACTCATATGAGAACCTAATAGGCGAAAGAAAAAAACCAAATAATCAAAAGTGGCTGTACAAACAGATCGGCTTCCTGCTGCCTCTTAGCGTGAAGAACACCATGGCCTACAGTTTTACACCAAGATTAGTTGTATCTACAGGAAATCAGTAATAGGGCATTAGAGAAAGACCTTCCAACAAGGAATGATGTGGCAGTAGCAGACAACAGGTTGCTCCATCAAAGGACATTTAGATGTTAAACATAATAATACGAAAACAGCAAATGTTTTATAGATTGTAGCTGTTTAAAGTCTATAGACATCAATTCCAAGCATTACACTCTTTCTTGAGAACGTCAGTATGGACATCAAAACATTGCGTTGTAAGTTCAGAAGTTGTAATCCATAAATATACGGTGTTTCCTAAAGTGTATTAAGCAGATAAGAACAATTCATAATTGATTATAAATAATTCATTTGTGCGATACTGGAGATTATTTCACTCGTATTCAAATTCATTGGCAACATTTCCACATACATAAATATGGTAAAGTTGAGCATTACATGTACAGCTCACTGATTCCAGTCCCCCGATGAAACTCAGGTAAAGTAGCGTGTCACTTGAGATGTTCGTATGGACGATTGATTGATTGATTGGTGTTTTATGCTGTGCTTAAGGGTATTTCGCTTATATGACGGAGGTGTATTCCAACATTAATTGACACTGGTACAACCAAGATGTGAAGCATTTCAATAATGTTGAAAATTTTCCTCCATTGCTAAGTAAAGACAGCATTGCCGCTCTTTAAACAACCTTCCCTTAGCCAGAGGGCAGTAATACAAGTGCTCCTCTTGGTTTTGCACTGTATTAAATAAGATTAACCATGATTGTTTCTTTGTTTGTTTGTGGTTTAACGTCATACTTTAGGGTATTTCACGTATATGACGACGGATTGTCCACTTCACACTGCTTCTTGCCTAATTACGATGGAAAACCAGGTGGAAACTTCATAAAAACCTCCCCCGCAATTGCCGGAGCCACATTGTGTGACTCACTCATATACCTGATGGTCGACAGACGGACTCGATCCCGTGAACGGTAAATGGAAGTAGGGTTAGTAAGCGCACACTACCACTAAGCCGAGGCCATGGGCCAGGTTAAAAATAAAGTGGAAAAACACCATCATATAAGTGAAAAACCCTTGAGTACAGCCTAATTAAACAAACAAATAAAGGGGAATCAAACTATGACTAAAGCCTGTGAGTGTATTGAGGGCAGTGTGTTTGACTTACTTCATGTAGACATGTGTATTGTACATGATAGGGAGCCACCTTTTCTTCTCCCTTAATCTCCACACTTATATGTAACCTAATAGCACCGGATACAGCAGACTTGTCCGTTCTTTTCTCTGAAAAAGTTAAATTCTTACCACTGAATTATGACAATGTTAACATCAATAAAAATCCCCCCTATATAAGTAACTTTATTCCATAACAAAGTTTGTTGTTTTTTTTTTAAATTTATTTATTTATCATATTTTTAAGTTAAAAATATTACCATATATAGATAATTGTCAAAAGGATTTTTTTTACCTGAATAAAGTGCATTGAAATGTTTAAATTGGATACAAATAATATGCCAGCGATTTATCATAAATATTTCATATAAACACAGCTGTTTGCTTTTAAGCTTTTAAGCATATTGAATTTTTCCAGTTTGTATTTTTTTTATTTTTAAAGCCTTCAATCTGGCAAAACTCTCATGAAGAGGCCTGAACGAAAATAGATTTGAAATAGTAAAAATATATACATGTATGCAAATAAAACCCTGAAAAACTGTTAGTGTTTTGACACCTTTCACAATGCTTGTAGTCCTATACAGCTTGTCACTAATTCTGTTTGACTAACTTACCTAAATTATACCACACATCCATCTCCCCGCTTAATGTCCGCACCTCAATGATGGTTTGACCCAGAAAATCATCAGATTCTCGCGTTAACTTTTGTCGTAACTTTGATTTTAAATCATTATCTTCATCCCTAAACATTAAATAAGAAGCCTTAAATAAGCAACAGTTTTTATTATTTTAATAACACATGTATTTTATACATATGGATGTTTAAAAATTAGTTAACATTTATATTGGTGCAATTTGCTTTGGCAATGGCGAAGTGTCATACAGGTAGCTTGGTTACAAAATGAGTTTAATCCATTTAATAATGATTTTCAGAAGGGGTATTAAGTACAAGAAAGCAGTGTAATTTTGTACCTCAGGTCAACAGCAGTCATATATCTTAATAGCGCTGAATGTAATGTAACCGAGGAGGAACAGGACGCTCTGTTTTTCTGATGTTTTTTTATTTGTCTTTTTGTCAATTAAAAAAACTGTGAAATCATATCTGTGGAAACAGAATACAGCTTAGATATTACTAAGGTCACAGTGAACGACTGGCTATTGATTATTTATGTGTAAGCTCTAAGACTACTCAATGGTGCTTTCATATCCCATGTACGTCATCAACATGTTTATATCTTCAAAGCCTCTTCATGTTAAATACATTGATCGCTATTTGATATGTAACTTACCACACTCGAACTTTAATCCTGTCAGAGGAATTATGGCACTCACTGGAACAAAATAAAATATCAATAACAAAATTCTGTTCACATTTAAAAGCCATCTCTACAATAATATTGTTTATTTTTGTTAATGAATTGACACTTTGCTTAAGGGTAAAATTATTACTTTGGAAGCTATTTTAAGGACATACAATGAACAAATTATGTTTGGGAAGGCAGATGACAAATTTTTTCAGCTAAGAGCATCAGGATTCGTCAAAAAACATAAATTTGTTTGTTTAGATGCTATATTACCTTTCACAATAATCAAAAAGCTAGGTTAAAATTAGTCACAAACAAATTTATTGGTGATTTACACACTTACACAACCAATAATACCAAAAGAGTTCTGCTTTTTTGAAAAATGAATGAAAAAGATGGTGTGTCCATGCTTTGACGACAGTTAATTCCAAAAAAATTCCAAAAGGATGTTGTCATGACAACTGGCCTCAGAGTACTGGACAACTGTTGCTGGAACAAGTTCTTGGTGAGCTGATTGTGAATTAACTAAGGCTAAATACCAGTACCAAGTTGTGTTAAATTCTAACATTTTAAAATTGTACATGCATCAAAAACTAATCTGCCGCATATGATGAACCGAACTGAGTAGTTTTCAAACAGTGCTTAAAACCTTTCCTAAAGAAACTATAAAAACTCACAAGTAAAATTTTTCATTCCACTCTGGATTGAGATCTTGTGGGACTGTTTTTGTCCGTTTCTTCACCTTGCCCACCTGTACTGTGACATAAGGGTCACTCGTACCTGTCTTATCTTTACCTATTAAACCCTGGGCACATATAACTGCCAAATAAAAATGAATCAAAGTCAACTGAAGATTAGCATGAAGTGATATTTAAACAAAATTCAATGAAATGTTATAAGCTATTGAAGATTTAATGATTGGTTGATAATATGTAGCTGACCATACATGGTATTTACTTGCACTACATTAATTTAAAAAAATGATAATAGCATTATTTTTTTTGTTGCAGTTTTTCTTACTTATGTTAATTGATAACAGTTGTACATACAAAACAATTTTATTTTAATTCAGAAGAAATGTTTTTATTCATTTTAGCATTAATTCAATCAAAATTGAAACACAACAGAAATGCAAAAAAAATGTAATATTAAACTTAAGAATATGCACAAACAATAAACATTCAGAACATTAAAGTTGTTGATTGACTGATTGTTGTTTACCACCATACTTAAAGGTATTTCACTTATGTGATGAAAGCAATAGGTAAACTAACTTAATTATATCATGTGAAGTGTTTGTTATGTTTGGAAATAAATGTTCCTCCAGTGAAAAGTAAAGACAGTTTGACTATACCCAGTTCATGATACCTTTAGACAGAAGGTCGTGGAATGGTCACATGTTGTGTTGTTTGTTAAATCATTACATAAGAGCGATGTCAGTGGAAAAAATATTCCAGAGTCGATCAAATCAGTGTCAACTCTAACTCACAGTTCATTCCCAGTGTTGTAGATCTCATCAGAACCTTCAACCTCTGGTGAGAGGACTGATTTACTGATGGGTGTTTTCTGTCATGCTCAAGGACCTTTCCCTTATATGGCGGATATGTATTCCAACAATAAATGACATCAGCACAACCAAAAATATGAAGTTTAAGCTACTGTAGTAACGAGCACCCCTAGTGACTCACCAGGAGATGTGACCTCGTCCCGTCACAGGCCTGGAGAACAGAACTGTTGCAGACACTGAACACTCAAGGTATCTACAAACCATCCTGATAGCTATGGTAAGCCAGAGGTATTATATCGGAGTTCATCAGTGGCAATTTACTACACTACATTAGAAAATTAATGTTCCTCAAGTGCCAGGTAAAGAACAATGCTATGGTAGTAAAAACTGCCCTTAGACAGAGGGCTCTGATAAGATGAATATAAGTTCATGTACATGCACTACGAAAGACTCATTTTCCTACATGGAAAAAAATTCACATTTTATAGTTATGCTGATTCGTTTCAGGAGAGTTGTTTCTAGAACCATCAAAATCGTGACGTCAATGGGGTTCTCAAGTTGGAGAAGTAATTTTAACATGGGAAATTTTTTGTAAAACTCTACCTGTGATAGCAATTTTAGCAGACCATTTGGAGGTTCCATCGAGTATATTCTGCTTGACCGCCTTCGTATGACCAGCATGTATGGCGGGGTCCATTCTATACACCTTACTAACACACACAACATACAAATACTGTACAATAAGCCAAACTTCATCAAACAAAACACATATAATACAACGGACTGAGAGGTCACAAGACGATGAGAGCAAGTCTCCTTTTACAACCTACAACTACACCTAACAGAAAATTTTGGATGCTTTGTACACGACAAAAGAGAGACATGTATAAAAATCAAATTAAGAAAGACAGAAGGAAGTTCCAATATGGAGATGACCTGGTTGACAAAACTACAGCAACACCAAAAGGGTTTTGTCACTTGGGATTCACAACCTCATTTTGACATAAAAACACACACAACAAGTAGATAAGGGGACCTAAAAATGAAGATATAAATAAATAACAATATACATGCTACATTTTCATAACAAATAACGAAACAAAACAGCTGTCTGAACAACATTGATGCTCAAGCCACACAGATTTTGCGGCCTCTAAACTCACCAGTTATAGCTATTTTTGCGGACCATTTTGACGTGCCGTCTAAGACACTCTGTTTTACAGCTTTCATATGACCACCATGAGACTTTTTGTCTACACCAAAAACTTGTCTGACAAAACAATAAAGTTATAAACCACCATGAAATGAGGATTATTTTAACAGATTTTTATCTAAATTGAAGACAGACACATACTTCTGCAGGACACACAAAAGGACACACAGACAGACGCAGCATTGACTGACCATAAGAAATGTTTCCGAACATAACGTTTTTTGATTACAATTGAGGAATAAAGAGTAATGCAGATGTTGGCTCATACAATCTTCTGGTTTCTTTGTTAGTATGTTCTATTACACTGCTTACATGGGGAGTATCTCATGTGACAAAAACAATAATGTTTATCGTGGAGAAACCAAGAAGGCCAGAGAGGGAAACCATTTGTAACTTTTCCACATGATTGTTTCCATCTTTTGCCCTGGTACTCTTACAACTAAGGGGCCACACTCAACTGATCTGGTTTTTGTCATTTTTGTGATGTCTATGTAGTGTGTGTTGTGTTTGTCCTGTCTTGTCCTTGTTTGTTTCCAGTGGGGTAAAAGGTGGTTTCCTCCACCCATTGGGCTGTCATGCTGCCAGATGACTATAGCCTAAGGTTCGTTACCCTTGAACATTGGAAGCTTATGATAAAGTTCAATTCATTTCACTCATAAGACGGTGTATCAACCCAGAGGGTGAAATAAAACACCCTTTATGTCACAAGTAACACAGAATGAGGACACAGGACAATCACAAGACACTCATAGTTTGAGGTACAGGGACACTTCAGCTATAGGCAGCACTAATGTGTTCACATCATCAGCTAATCCCTCCGCTGCGGGTAAAAAGGAACTTTCACAAAAGCATTCTTTGGTCCCAGGTACCCTCGGTAAACCTCTCTGTAAACACACAGCATTGACAAACAAACTTAGTTAATCAAAATGACCAATACAATACACTTTCTGTTTCCTCACCTAATTAATTCAAATATTTCTGGTTTATTTCTTTCCCTAATTTTCATTCTGTCTTTCATAGCCATTATGATGTTATGTGTCTTGTCTTCGGCACCATGTTTCGAGCATTTTTCAGCAGCTCCTGAAAGGAAATATAGACAAAGTTTTTTCAAGAATGGCTGATTAATTTATCACTAATATACATTTTAAGAAATAATCACAATGTGTAAAACATTGCAAAGTTTCAAGAAATAAATATACAAGAGATAAATAGAATTATTTACTATTACTTGCCTAGTCACTAATTAACTAAAAATACATGATTATTTCACCACAACCTCTGTTAGCCAATTAACAGTATGTAGTTTAATGATATTCACTTTTATGGTAAAACAGAGACGTGCCCAATGATGGGATCTGGTTTGTAAACTAAGGTGTCTGACAGGATGGAAGCAGTCATGCGTGAATCAGCTAGAGCAAAATAATAAAATGCAGTTAGCACATATTTTGTTCTACTGAATTACCTTCTCCAGATGTAACTTATATTTTATACAACGGGAAGTGAAATGATGATGAATATCTAACTTATAACAATTTACCTGACCGAATACAAAATACAGGTACACTGTTCACATTACTTAACATGTAGATTGCTTACTTTGAAGACAGTCAGCATTGAGCAAATCTTTACACTTTTCGTGGCACTTCACACCACATTCTGTACAACGGACCCCTTGTCTAGCCAGGCCCCATAACAACCCTTCACACTCAAAGCAGTATGTCGGAGAGGTCGCCGTCCAAACAACAAAATTATGGGGTGTTGTGCTCGATATAGGGTATATTAAGGCTTGTAAGGTTTTCTTGTAAACATGCATTTTCTGAAAGAACAGAAAAAAAAAGAAAAAAAATTTAATATAAAATATAGCACATATATTTTATTCAAGTTTTAGTTGAGTAAAAATAGAAACTACTGTAAATGAAGATTTCATAAAGTTTACCACAAATTATTTTCATCTGTATATAGACCACTAATGTTTGATAAATTGGGAGTTTAACATCAAACTTGAGGGCTTTTAACTTGCAGGGTGGTGATGAACTTCACCAATAAAACAAAAACACACCAGCAAAACCATAAAATGTGGAGCTTTTTGATTAGCTAGAAAATTAATGTTCATCCAGAAACACAGTTAAGCAGTTATCAACCAATGGTTACAATTATATCAGAAGCGGCTTCATTTATACAAAGCATGTTAAAGTCTTAAGAAAAGGCGTGTTAAAGAATGTAAAATTAACATTGGCGAGCTTTTTAATTATCAGCATCCTTTATATGGTATAGTAGCTACATGTAGCATGTGATAGAGCACATCAGTAGAGAAATTGGCAACTGTTCTTACCACTTTATAACCAGTACTGCTGAAAATATGGAGGAATTGATACATCTTCTCCTGGCGTCGAGGAGGTTGAAAGTTTCTAACTATTTTTTTAATATCAAATTATTTTAGCAGCAGTAAATTTGTTTATTTAACATTCTCATTCTGATAAGTCATGTGGATCAATTGTATGTGATAGACTGATGAATGCATTACTGGAGGATATTTCACCTATGTGCTGATAGTGTATGTACTCCATCTCACAGCAATAACACACCCAAACACAAGTGTAATGCCCTGTTGTAACAGTAGTTCCTCCAGTGTTAGGTAAAGACATTAGATACAGGATCCAACAGCATGCATCTCTTCTTCAGATATGCTCATTCTTTTATAATTTTGTTTTCTTTTTAGACTTTTTGGAGATTCCCAACAAGGAAGTTTTTTATTAAAAAATATCACAACTAAAAAAAAATTGATAATCGATAAAGAACAGACCAGAAAAGCTGTCTTTTCTAAAGGCTTATACAACGTTTTTATTAGGTTTTTGGGGAGTTGAACTATAATCACATATTGTCATCCTTTCTGGATGGTGTTAATCGATAAACTACATCAATAAAGAAAGTTCAGTATCCTGACTTACTAATTCCTCGTCGTTAAGAGATTGTCTGGCGACCATAGCTGATGGGACGCAGGCATTCCTCTTACAGGCCGCCATCGTCTGAAAACAACATGGTCATTAACAATTGGATTAGTCCTTATGGACATGCCATTACATCAATCATACAGGACTGTATCCATAATCTCAGCTAGGTAGTGCTCTGTTCTATTTAATCAGGGCTCGGTCTATATTCTCTTCTGGTCTCATTAAATACACAGATGACAGCGCTTAACTGTCAAAAACACAATTCCTCTATAATGTTGGCAATAACCTATCAAAGTTTTAAAAGATCTTTGTCAATTGTAATATATTCATGACTTTAATTTCCAACCGCTTACAATTATGATTTTTACGCAGAAAATGAGATTCTTGAAATACCACTTGAAATACACACTAGACAGAACTTGAACACACAATTCACATCTCCTGTATAATTCTTCATCGAGTGTAATACAAACATGTATAGGATTAAAAGCAGTGTTAAGCTATCAATACATCTTTTCATATGAAACTGATAAAAGCCTTTGTAAAATGAGTCTCCCCATCGTTGTTAACAAAGAAATTACAAAGTTTAGAGTTTTTAATCTAGTCCAAATTTCACAGCGGAAACATTTATAATTATAATCGTAATAATTAATTACACAATTGTGCTACTCAATTAAACCAAATAACAGCAAACAAAAATCTCATATCTAATTCAATTTTGTCATTACAAACTATGTGCTATTAACTTCATATTTTACAATTTTTATTTTAAAGCGCTTTTGGCTATTCAGAGAGAAAATACTACAGTCTAAAATCACAATACTCAAAACATAGCAACATAGCTAAAACAGCAAACAATTTAAACATTGCACAATGAATACAAATCAAGAAAGATTGAACTCTCTGTGGATAATGACAGTGCTAGCCTCACTCCAGGAAAAACACACCGTTGACACCATGAGAGATGTATGGTGAAAACTGAAGTAGGACTCCATGGCAACCAAGACCGGTATGGTGGAAACAATTAATGGCAAGGATGAAACCATGAAAGTCATAGTGGAAACCTATCATGGCCTGAGAAAGATGTCACGAAAGGTAAGACATGCATGGTGGAAATAAAAAAATGTACACTTTATGTCAAATAAGGCCTGGTGGACACCGAATAAGGCCTGGTGGACACCAAAAAAGGCATGTTGAAAAGCAAAGTCATTCAAAAAATGTTGGCCAGATTATAAATTATTATAGACAATTCACCAATGGTAAATGAATCTTTTGTTTGTTTGTTTGATTGGGGTTTAACATCATACTCAAGGATATTTCACTTTTTACTTAACACGGTCCCTTGCTACAACACAGTGGTAATTAAACCAGGAGGAAACCTCGTCAAAATCACCCCTGTGATTGTCGGAGCCACATCTCTTGACTCCTTCCTATATCTGATGGTCAACAGGCAGCCTCGAACCAGCAGATATGCTGCTTACTGAATGAACTGGATATCATAAGTTGAGTCCTCAATCAAACATTTGATGTAAACTTAATTTGCATTGTAGAGCTTTACAGTAACAGTCACAGTAAATCACAATAGAGCGACACAGACACTAGAGTACTTATAATACATAAGTCTATTTATTATTAAAATATGTCTGAGATATTTGGACAGTGCGAACTACAGTGTAGACTAATACCTACTGTCTATGTTCTTATATTTCATACAGTGTGAAAAGATGGAGGTGGTTATAAGAATATGTGTATGTTAGCAATGTCTTTTGCTTCTACCAAGTCTTTCAGAAATTTAGATGGCTGAAATGTTAGTAGTCTAACGATACAATGATTAGTACAGAACTAAGATATTAACGTCGAACTTGTGACTGTACAATAGCAACATACACAGTTCACATAAACAAGATACAATAATCAAACTACAACACTAAGTTATACCTTCATCACCTGTTTGGATTAAGACAGAAAAGTTAGGAAAACAATTAGTCACACCTTTAATAAACAGCACACACACAATTATCTGTATCCCCAAAATCAATAAACTTGAATTCTTCTGAAACTTCAGATAAAACGTTTGAAAACGTTCCATAAATCTTATAATTAAAATTCTCTTAATTGTGATGTTACTTTTAAGTCAAACTGTATCAAAGCTATGAAAAATTTCTCATGTTAATCAATGTGTGTTTTGAAATTTAAAAAGGAAATTATAAAAAAAAAAAATAGACGTTCCCATGGTAATATAAGTTTATTACACACACATGTTATGGTGAAAAACACACAAGATTTTGGATTTTGTTCTCAAAACAAAATTCCCCTAAATCACCTTAAATTTCGTCCATAATGTGGTTACTTTAAAAGTTATTTTAAGGACTTAGGAATGGTTCCTGGAAGGCAGAGTAAACATTTTTCAGTTAGATTTATCAGAAAACATAAATTTGTTTCCCAAGAACCATACC